>CAUYON010036338.1:0-105366 GCA_963573935.1 Arctocebus calabarensis
AGTCATCGGCTTGCAGCCTAGGAGCCACAGGCTCACTGTGCAGTAGCCTTTACTGTCTAGCTGTGTGGTACGTACTCTCTATGATGTTCACACAACAGTGAAATCACCTAATAACACATTTCTCAGAAGATATCCCTATCATTAAACAACACGTGAGTGTATTTTTTTTTTTTAATTAACACAGAGACTCACTTTGTCACCCTCGGTAGAGTGCGGTGGCGTCACAGCTCACACACAGCAACCTCAAACTCTTGGGCTCAAGTGATTCTCTTGCCTCAGCCTCCCTAGTAGCTGGGACTACAGGCACCCGCCACAACACCCGGCTATTCGTTGTTGTTGATGCTGTTTAACAGACCCAGCCCGGGTTTAAACCCACCAGCCCTGGTGCATGTGGCCAGCGCCCTAACTACTGAGCTAAAGGCACCCAGCCAACACAGGAGTATATTATTATATCAGTCTAAAGTTTTGTTTACTTATTTTTTTTTTTTTTTTGGAGACAGAGTCTTACTTGGTCTTACTTAGAAGAGTGCTATGGCATCTTAGCTCATAGCAACCTCCAACTCTTGGGCTCAAGTAATTCTCTTGCCTCAGCCTCCCTAGTAGCTAGGACTACAGGTACCCGCCACAACACCCGGCTATTTTTTCAAAGTTTGGCCAGGGCCAGATTTGAACCCCCAACCCTCGGTATATAGGGCCAGCACCCTACCCACTGAGCCACAGACACCACCCTATTTGTTTATTTCTTAATCATAAAGGGTACACAAAATAAACCAAAGATTCAATCCCCGCCAAACTGTTTAGAACTCTTTCCTTGCAGAAGCCTCAAAAATGCACAAATCATTTTGTTGGAGAAAGTCTGAAAAATAGTAGTACCCAACTATGTTTAATGTAGCGAGTCCAAAGGTCAACTATGTAAAGTTTGAGTGCTTAGTCTAGGTCAGTAGTTCTCAACCTTCCTAATGCCACGGCCCTTTAATACAGTTCCTGTGGGTCATGACCCACAGATTGAGAACCATTGCTCTAGGTCAAAAATGGAACAAGGCAGCTGGCAGAGATGAATGATTATCTTGCAGACATTTGGTCATCCATGTTAAGAAACAAAAATCTTCTCTTAAAATACAGTAGAAGTGAAAACACGATTGTAAGAGGGTCTTTTCCTAACAAATGCAACCAGTGTAACATGGTTTCTTGTACCCTCAATGAATCCCCAACAATAAAACCCCAACAATAAAAAAAAAAAAAAAAATACAGTAGAAGTGGAAAGGATCACAAAAACTCAACTTAAAAAAAAAAAAAAAAATTACAGGCTCGGCGCCTGTGGCTCAGTGGGCTAATGCGCCAGCCACGTACACCTGAGCTGGCTGGCGGGTTCGAATCCAGCCCAGGCCCGCCAAACAACAATGACGGCTGCAACCAAAAAATGGCCAGGCGTTGTGGTGGGTGCCTGTGGTCCCAGCTACTTGGGAGGCAGAGGCAAGAGACTCGCCTGAGCCCAGGAATTGGAGGTTGCTGTGAGCTGTGATGCAACAGCACTCTATCCAGGGTGACAGCTTGAGGCTCTGTCTCAAAAAAAAAAAAATTACAATGAAACATTAGCCACAGGCAAACAGGGCAATAAGTGATATGATCAAAGAATTCTAAAAAAGATATTCTGGGCACTTTTACCCATAAGTGAGTTTAGAAATGCAAATTTCATCACAAATTATTTTGAGGATTCAAGATCATAACCAAAGAAAAAGCTAAATATAAGAGCTGGTAATCTAAAAATAATGACAAAATTACTTTAGGTCAAAAGAGAACGATGGGGCAGCTCCTGTCCCTCAAAGGAGTAGGGCGCTGGCCCCATATACTGGAGGTGGTGGGTTCAAACTCAGCCATGACCAAAAACTGCAAAAAAAAAACTAGAAAAAAAAAGAGATCTAAATTAAGTATAAGCATGTTTTACTCCTTTTCAGTTTTCTTCTTTCTACTTGGACATAAATTATGATAAGATCATATAAATACATAACATAATTGTGCTTAACTAATAAAGTTCAAGGGTTAAAACAAGGTAATTCCCAGGAAATGTGATTAACGGCAATCATGTAGCAATAGTGCACCCTTTCACATAGTATTTTATTCTTTTATTCAATAAGCAGAAATAGTGTGTTTCAAAAATAGTCCAAGCTGGTGAATCCATACAAGTTTTGACTATTCACAACAGTACTGAGGCAGAAAGTGACAATACTGTTCAGTTCTAAGGGAAACTGTCATTTGCCTGCTAACCATGTTTACTATGCCCTTTTCAAGGGTTCTTATCTCAAGACCCTCTCAGCAGTGACATCTTTTGAGCCATTCAATCCTCGGATAGGGCCCAAGGACTGCCTTCCTTATTTGTTTCTGCTCCACTGCCAAAATAAGAATGAAAAATGGCAATTTTTCCATGGCAAATAAAACAGTTTGCCATAAATATTTCTTACTGAGAAGGAATCAATTTGAGGCAATTCTACACTGACAGAAAATGAATCAGGACAGTTTGACATACAGCTTATTCTTCTTCATTACAGCACTAGCACCTATTACTCATTCTACATTTGGTTGTGAATCTTCCTGAAAAATGACTTTCACGTTGTCATTCTCCTGCTCAAGAACTATAATGCCCCTCTGTTGCCCAATTCTAAATTCCTCTGCCTGGCTTTCAAGGACCTTTACCGCTTAGCCCCACCTACCTGTCTAAGCTTAATTCCCACCACCCTCACCATGACTGCTTCTCTTTCCTCATGCCATTCAGTGCACCCAGAATATTTTCCTTTCTCCCTACATTATCCCTCCTCCCAAGTCCCACTTTCTACATAAACCCTCTTACTATTCCTACTTACAGCAATGGCTCTTTCTCTAAATACTACTATAAAGTCAATCTATATTATAGCTCTTTAATTGGAAACATCTTAAAATATTTCTTTTTATAAAATTTCTCTGCAACAGTAGTTCCAGCATTGCTCCGCCATCATACATAGAAAAATAAAACATATATGACATACCCCGATGGGTGCCCTTGGGATTACACATAATTTCCAAACACAATACCTGTAATTTCACTAATTTCTCTCCCACTGAAGAATAACAAAAAGCAAAAGAATATATTTAAATGCAAGTTCAACAAAATCACAAAAGTGAGCAGGAATGAGAGGAATTGACCTTAAATATGCACAATTTATTGTAAGTAAAGCATTAATATACTTTAGTACTTTATTACTATTAATAAATCATTCTCAGCTAGAAGTAGTGGCTCATGCCTATAATCCAGCAATTTGGGAGGCCAAGGTGGGAGGATTGCTTGGAGCCAGCAGTTGAAGAAGGCCAGATAGCAACATAGTGAGGCCCTAACTCTACAAAATATTTAAAAATTAGCCAGGCATGGTAGCATATACCTGTAGTCCCAGCTACTTGGCAGGAGGATCAACTGAGCTCAGGCATTGGAAGTTGCAGTGAGCTATAATTGGGCTACTGCACTGAAGCCTGGGAAACAGAGCAAGACCATCTGTCTCTAAAAAAATAACAACAAAAAATTAAAAAAAAAATTATTTTCACCAGGCACAGTGGCTCATACCTGTAATCCTAGCACTTTGGGAGGCTGAAGTGGGTGGATTCCTTAAGCTCTGGAGTTCGAGACCAGCCTGCGTTAGAGTGAGATGCCATTTCTACTAAGAATAGGAAAAAAAAAAAAAAACTAGCCAGGCATTATGGTTGGCGCCCATAGTCTCAACTACTCAGGAGGCTGAGGAAAGAGGATTGCCTAATCCCAAGAGTTTGAGATTGCTATAAGGTATGACGCTATGACACTCAACCCCAGTGCAAATTACAGTCTGTCTCATAAATAATTTTCAACACATCTCATAAGTGATCATTCATTATATACTGGCAAGAACTATTGCTATCAATATAGCACTTAGCATTCTGGGTATACAGATGGCCAGCGTGAGTGTCTAGCCCATTAATCAATCAACTGCACATAAATATTAACTACTGCTAGCAGGTATCTGAGGAGGAGGAGAATGGTGATGATGATGTGGTGAAGATGATGATGATACAAAATGCAAACATGGAATACACTAACTGACTCCCCTGATGACAGTCTCAAACAGACAAATGACTTTTTTTTTTTTTCTGAGACAGAGTCTCACTATGTCTCCCTCAGTAGAGTGTTGTAGCGTCACAGCTCACAACAACCTCAAACTCTTGGACTTAAGCGATTGATTCTCTTGCCGCAGCCTCCTATGTAGCTGGGACTACAGGTGCCCGCCACAACGCCCAGCTTTTTTGTTGTTGCAGTTGTCATTGTTGTTTAAATGGCAAATGGCTTGGGCTGGGTTCAAACCCACCACCCTCAGTGCATGGGGCCAGCGCTGTAACCACTGTGCTTTGGGCACTGAGCCAACAAATGACTTCTTATGCTGCTTAACAGTACAGCATGGCTGTTGCACTGTTGAAGTTTATGACAACTGGGGCAGTTCCCGTGGCAATCATCATGCCATCCTACAACTCTTGTGCAACAGTATAGCTATTATTGAAATCTCGCCTCAAGTAAAATTAGTAAATTGTGAACTCTACCTGCCAGAGCAGCCAGGGATCAGATAACTCTTGCTCCACCCAAAAGACGGACTGTAACAATGTAAATCTTTTTCTATATTATAAGGGTCCTCATTTTTACAATAAGGAATTGCTTGTGTACTTGGAGTCCCTCGTTGACATTGACAATGACAATTAAAATATATCTTTTTTTTTTTTTTGGCAGTTTTTGACCAGGGCTAGGTTTGAACCCACCACCTCTGGCATATGGGGCCAGCGCCCTACTCCTTTGAGCCACAGGCGCTGCCCGAAAATATATCATTTTTATTTTTTTTTATTTTATTTTTTTTTTGTAGAGACAGAGTCTCACTTTATCGCCCTGGGTAGAGTGCCGTGGCGTCACACTGCTCACAGCAACCTCCAGCTCTTGGGCTTAGGTGATTCTCTTGCCTCAGCCTCCCTAGTAGCTGGGACTACAGGCACCTGCCACAGCGCCCAGCTATTTTTTTGTTTTGCAGTTCGGCCGAGGTCGGGCTTGAACCCACCACCTTCGGTATATGGGGCCGGCGCCCTACTCGCTGAGCCACAGGAGCCGCCCAATATATCATTTTTAAATGATATTAAACTTATTTCTAATATACCCTTAATTGCCAGTCACAAAAATGGCCTGTATGATATGACTCTGACACCCCCCAGTCCTGAACCCATCATATCCTTTCCTGAAAAATGTTTAAATATACATTAGATAACTTACATATAACTCTATCTACAAGCCAAGTATGTTCTGTTTTCTCCAGACCTGAAATCCTAGCATACTAGGAGTAGAGACTGATTTAACAACAAATTTTTAAAACATATTTTATTCTCTAATGTTGCCTAAGCAGTCACTATCAAGAAAACCTTATAAAAGTAGACAGAGGAAGCTTCAGTCGGTCATGCCCTGGAAACTTCTAAACATCAACTAAACAGCTCAAAAGAATGTCGTACTCAACAGTTCCAAGGATGTCATTAATTGCTTCCATCTGCTTCCCTCTCTGTCCCTGCTGGCTCCAAGTAGAAGTGCCTACTTTTTTCTGCTTCATTTTGCATTCTACAGAAAAGCAAGAAAAGCATAAAGAGCCATCATGTTTTAAATTGTAGAATATTTACTTGCCCCCAGATGTGTCTGATGAATACAGCCATACTGTGGCTGTTGTACGCTAGGCTATTTTCAAGTATTACAGCACAGTGTGGCACATTAAGATAGGTACTTTTTTTTTCTTTTTTAAGAGACAGAGTCTCATTTCATCACCTTTGGTAGAGTGCCGTGGCGTCACACAGCTCACAGCAACCTCCAACTCCTGGGCTTAGGCGATTCTCTTGCCTCAGCCTCCTGAGTAGCTGGGACTATAGGCGCCTGCCACAACACCTGGCTATTTTTCTGTTTTGCAGTTTGACCGAGGCTGGGTTTGAACCTGCCACCTTCGGTATATGAGGCTGGCGCCCTACTCAATGAGCCACTTTTCAAAATTGTCAGCAAATTTTTCAGTTGGTCCTAACATATGTTTTTCCCTGATTCCCTGTGGAGTTCAGCAACCCCCTCCCCATGCAATGGTACCTTAAAAGTCACAAAATGATAACTTTCTAATTCTATCATTCCTTCCACATTAATTGGTTAAACTTCCCCTCATCAACTAGGGCTATTAGATTTCTCTAAATGCAGCAAAGTCAGGAAAAGTGACTTTATTTCTTTCCTTTAAATTAGTAAGACCAGAGCAAGGGGTTGGTGCCATAGTTACCACCAAAGGTGATCGATGAAGTTTTGTTTTATTTTAAAGTTACTTTTTTTGTTGCTCTGGCTAATTTTATCACAACTAAGGAATGTTCCTCTTTAATTTCTCTACATCCCCAAGGAAGCCTATGAGAGCATGTAGTGTTTTTCAAGAATATATCTCTGGGAATGAGCAGAAATGAGTTTCCGTCAATATCCATTTACCAATCAAATTATCTTCATAGACTAGGATTGTCAAGGTTAAAAGGAAGTTTTTGTAGAGTCATCTAGTCTAGCTACCTACCTGACAGTGAACCCTCTTCCTCCCCCTTCCCCTCCCTTTCTCACCACACTCTGTACCTTCCAGAGGATGAGGGGCAACCTCATACAACTTGGAGGTGTATTTTTAATGTAAGGTAAGTGCAAGGTTAATTATAATATGTTTAACTGACAGCATAAGATTCTTCTTTTTTATTTTTGCAGTTTTTGGCCGGGGCTGGGTTTGAACCCGCCACTCCAGCATATGGGGCCAGCGTCCTACTCCCTTGAGCCAGAGGCGCCACCCCATAAGATTCTTCTTAACATAACAGATTGATGGGAAGTTATATAAACAAAGTTGGTTAGGTTTAGAAGAAACCTTGAGATCATCAAGTCCAATGAAGGTAAGACAAAAAAGGCACTCCCAAGAAATAGGCTCCATATAAAACAGAAGCTTCCAGTACCTTACTTCCTAACACATGTAGACATTTTACAAAATTAACAGAAACAGGTCTTCACAAGCACCTACTCAAACAAGTTAGAAATAAGAAGACATCATCATGAGTGAAATTTTTGCATCTGTTCAGTGAAAAAATAGAACATAAAGAAGATAAAAATAAAAGAACACTTTTAGCTGCAAAATTGTGATCTATAATATGCATATAGAAATTGCAAAAACATATGTATAATATAATAATTATAAAATAATGACCCTTGTAACTCATTACATAAGTCAAGAAATAGAACACTGTTACTACTTTAGAAGACCCTATGTATCTCTCCCTGAATATAAGACTCCTTCTTTCTCCTAGAGATACCAGTACCCTGACTATGGCAATTATTCTTTTCTTATTCATCTTTGTCGTTTTACCATATAAATAGGCATATCTAAACAACATAATTTGTTGCTACATTTTTTGTTTGTTTGTTTGTTTTACGGTTTTTAGCCAGGGCTGGGTTTGAACCCACCACCTCCAGCATATGGGGCCAGCGCCCTCCTTTTTTGAGCCACAGGCACTACTAACCTGTTTCTGCATGTTTTTGAGTTTTTGGGGTTTTTGTTTGTTTGTTTGTTTTAGACAGAGTCTCACTATGTCACCCTCGATAGAGTGCTGTAGTGCCACAGTTCACAAGAACCTCACAGCGCATAGCAACCTCCAGCTCTTGGGCTTAGGTGATTCTCTTGCCTCAGCCTCCCGAGTAGCTGTAACTACAGGCGCCTGCCACAACGCCCGGCTATTTTTTTTGTTGCAATTTGGCCAGGGCCAGCTTCAAACCCATCATCCTCAGTATATGGGGCTGGCGCCCTACTCACTGAGCCACAGGCGCTGCCCATATTTTATTTTTTTTTAGAAGACTATTTTAATGACTTACTTAATAAACGCTGGTGGCATATCTCTCTTCAAAATCTGATCCTCTGTGGTTTGAACAGTCTCTTTTCCAACCTACAAGGGGAAAAAATTCATGATTCAAATATGAATTCTCAGACTTTTAAAAACTATTACTTAAACATATTTTTATAACCTACACATAACCTATCATTAAGTTTCTGGATTCAAAAGAAAGTTTCTGGAGTTTTAAAAATTATTAAGATTGCTTTCATAATATGCTCAACAATATGGAAAACAAACATAGTTGTCTTACTCCTTCTCCAGAGTAATTTATTTGAAGGCATTATTGAATATAGTAAAAAAAAAAAAAGCTCCACGCCTATGGCTCAATGGGCTAAGGCACCAACCAGGTACACCTGAGCTGGCGGGTTCAAATCCAGCCTGGGCCCGCCAAACAACAATGACGGCTGCAACCAAAGAATGACTGGGCATTGTGGTGGGTGCCTGTGGTCCCAGCTACTTGGGAGGTGGAGGCAGGAGACTCGCTTAAGCTCAGGAATTGGAGGTTGCTATGAGCTGCCTCAGCACTCTATCCAGGCTGACACAGCACTCTATCCAGCCTGACAGCTTGAGGCTCTGTCTCAAAAAAAAAAAGAGAGAGAAATTTATTATTGAGAATATATATGTGTTTCTGTTTAACTGGAAAACTCTGCAACATGTCTAAAAGTTTACATGAAGTATATGAATCAAGTTAAAGTAAAATGTCTATTCAGAAAAAAGACAGAAGTTATGGTTTTGGGGAAAATATTTTAAGCAATTATACCTCTGAAACTAGGAACCAAACATGAAAATATGCAACTTCGCTAATAATCAAAAAAAAAGAAGGAAATTAAAACAACATGATATTTTCCCCAAATTACAGAGCAACTTAAAATGAAATAACATATAATGTTGAATGCAACAATGGAATCATTATACACCCTGCAGGTGGCAATGTAAATTGTTATATTCTCTTTGGAAAATCATTTGCTAATGTGTGTTAAGAGACAAAAATGCCACACCTCGGGATTCCACTTATAAGACTATAACATACAAGCAATAATAGCAAAGCGGTAATAACAATATTCACAAAAGTATTCATTATGATGTTAGTTATAAAAGTTAAGACACTTTTTAAGTAACTTATCCAACAAAGAGAAACAGTTAAGAGACATCTTTAGATTGTGGATTATGGGGGTCATTAAAATAATACTTAAAGAGACTCAGCACTATGGGAAACTGTTTATGACATTACATTTCATTTAAAAGAATGTAAATGACAAATACACTATGACTACAACAAACAAAATAATCCATATGTATAAAGCAAAAACACTTAAAAGAGTATGAAACAAAAGGTTATGTTAACGTTTGGGAAATTTTGAATGAATTTGTATCTGAATATCCTGTTTTTTGGGAAATGCCATTGTTTTACAAGTTTTATGATTTAAAAATACTAACATGTCACTCTAAGCTATTTAGGTATAATTATTTCCACCTAACACTTTTAGTACATAATTATCTGTCATTTTATATAAATCTTCCAAACAATAATGGTCTAAAACTTTAATTATCAAAACATTAAACGTCACACTAACCAGATTATGTATGTGTGCATGTGTGTATTATATCACAAAGAATACATACACTCACCTTCTTCAAAATTACTCCAGGATTTAGACATCAATTTTTCTTCCACTGTCATGTATCATAAAGTACTATACAAGAATAAACTTAAATGGGTGAATTTTACCATTCACTATAGCAATATAAGCCTCATAAGAGAGATAATCATATATAAACTGTGTTTTAATACAGAAATCTCTAAAAATTTTTAAAACCCAGGATGGAACGTACCTCAGGCCTACTGTTTAATCATTTAAATTTTGGTTGAGTTTAAAGAAAAAAAAAAGAGAAGAAGAAGAAAATTCCTAAATGCACAGTAAATCAGCTAAAGAAAATAACACAATAAACTGTTTTCAGGGAATATGAGTATGCGTACGTTAGTGAATACAAGTTTTTTTTTTTTCTCTCAAGTTAATAGCTCAGAAAAAGTGACACATGGGCGGCTCCTGTGGCTCAGCGAGTAGGGCGCCGGCCCCATATACCGAAGGTGGCGGGTTCAAGCCCGGCCTCGGCTGAACTGCAAAACAAAAAAATAGCCGGGCGCTGTGGCAGGTGCCTGTAGTCCCAGCTACTCGGGAAGCTGAGGCAAGAGAATCACCTAAGCCCAAGAGCTGGAGGTTGCTGTGAGCAGTGTGACACCACGGCACTCTACCCAGGGCGATAAAGTGAGACTCTGTCTCTACAAAAAAAAAAAAAAAAGAAAAAGCGACACACATATACCACTGTGTGATAGCCAGTGCTTTTGTAGACAATAGGCTGTCTGTATCACAACGTCAGGCTTTCAAATCAGCAGTTGGTTTTCTAGACCTTCTCAGATCAAAACACAACAGAATATTTCCCAATGTTCACTATCTTTTCCAACTGAAACCAACCAGTCAAAAAGCTGTGGCCATGATTTCATGAAGTAAAAGATGTCCAGTCACAAAATCACTGGTTCATGCTAAATATAAAGGACCTAAAGGATAGTCACAGTTAGGAAACATGGAGATTCCCTTTATATATGTGGGAGAAAGAAGGGACAGAGAGAGTTCAGGAGGGAAAGAGAGGTGACTTCCAGGTGGTGCCTGTGGCTCATCGAGTATGGCATCGGGCCCCATATACCGAAGGTGGAGGGTTCAAACCTGGCCTCGGCTGAACTGCAAAACAGAAAACTAGCCGGGCGTTGTGGCAGGTGCCTGAAGTCTCAGCGACTTGGGAGGCTGAGGCAAGAGAATCGCCTAAGCCCAGGAGTTGGCGGTTACGGTGAGCTGTGTGATGCCACGGCACTCTACCGAGGGCAATAAAGTGAAACTCTGTCTCTACAAGAATAAAAGAGAGCCTGAGAGAGGGGTGACTTCCTTTAGAAAAGGGTCGGTTATTAATTTTTTTTTTTTTGAGACAGAGTCTCACTGTGTCACCCTCAGTAGAGTCCTGTGGTGTCACAGCTCACAGCAACCTCTAGCTCTTAGGCTCAATTGATCCTCTTGCTTCAGCGTTCTGAGTAGCTGGAACTACAGGCGCCCACCATAATGCCAGGCTATTTTTTACAGCTGGGGGTCTCACTCTGGCTCAGGGGGATCTCGAACTCCTGAGTTCAGGCAATCCACCTGCCTCAGTCTCCCAGAGTGCTGGGATTACAGGCATGAGCCACCACGCCCAGCCATATTAAACATTTTTTTAGCACAACTACATGTGCCAGGTAGTGTTCTAGATACTGGAGATAGAGCAGAAAATTAAATTAAGTTTCCTGCCCTTCTGGAACTGAAGTAAACTGAGTCACAGAGATAGAAAGATGGACCCCAATTTGATGCAATAATTGATAAAATTTATTACACCTGCAGGGGGCTGATACCACAAAGGCATGCAGCCCCAAATGCCAGGCAGGCAATCCTTTTATACTATTTTTCTTGCACGGTCAGCAAAGCAAGCTAACGTAATACAGAAGCTAGTCCTAGCAATTAAAGCAGGGTCGCAGGGTGGGGGGGTAAATATTGGTTCATAAATCATAAAATACATTACAATTTCATTACTTCAAGGGTCATAAGGTACATGGTTCATCCATAGTTCAGGGGTATAAAGTATGGGCATAAGAGTTGGGTAAGTTTCCGAGGAACTCGGGACTTTGCATCAGCGGGTATTGCACCAGAGGCTTCTTTAAATGATACCCCTCCCCTCCTTCTGTATGCTTATCTCTTTTTCCATAATTTAGCTCCTCCGCCCTTGTGGGGGCTGGGGCTAAGACACAAAACACTTCCCCTTTGAAGGGTAAAGGGTTTGTTATATTCTTTAAATCTATGGGTTGGTGGATTAGTAGCAGGGGTAGGGGGCTTGGTGCAGGGACAGCTTGGTTATTACAACCTGACCGAGAGCTTAAAAAATCATAACTTTTAAAACAATTCCATATTTTCAATTGTGTGAAGTATTAAAAAGCATTTTATGGAAGATATACTCACCTGTCACTTCTCTGTTTAAATAACTTGGTAAAAAGTTTTAGTAATAAATAATATAAAAATAGTTAAAAAATGAAAATTTAAAGATTTGCTTTTTATTTTATTTATTTATTTATTTATTTTTTAGACAGTCTCACTATGTTGCCCTTAGTAGAGTACTGTGGCATCACAGCTCACAGCAACCTCCAACTATTGGGCTCAAGCAATTCTCTTGCCTCAGCCTCCCAAGTAGCTGGAACTACCTGCACCCACCACAACGCCCAGCTATTTTATTTTGGTTATAGTTGTCATTGTTGTTTGGCAGGCCCTGGCTGGGTTCGAACCTGCCAGCTCTCATGTATGTGGCTGGCGCCCTAGATGCTGAGCTTCAAGTGCTGAACCAAGATCTACTTTAAAAAAAAAAATTGCTAGAATATAAAAAGTGAAAAACGGCAATGCAAATTACATAATATTAACATATGTGACTATCAGAACGGAAATGATTATGGATAACTTTATACAGGGAATAATCTTGTACTTTCTTACTTTGAACTCTGTGTCAACAAGTATTAACTTGATATATTCTTAAAATTTTACAGTTTTAGCTGACTTTGCTTGAAAGACATTTTAATGAATATTTTATTTGAAGGATAAAAAATTATTTTGCTGAATTTGCACCATTTTTTTATCATTGATACGCAACACTAAAGGTTCGTATGGGTGTGCTGGGTTGAACTGACATGAGGAACATTATAATTATAGTCAAAGGCACAGAATTGATATACTCTGTGACATGTGGGCAGAGGTCTCAGATTTTCTTTCCTTCTAATGAAGGAAACTCAAAGAGACAATCTGGAAATATAAGCTATTGATTCTGTACTTTCTGGAAATGTGCATGCAATGTGTTTCAGGAATTAGAATGAGATACAAATATAACAAAGAAAAAAATCATATAAAATGTGACTCTCACCATTTTTTTATATAATGAAAAGAAGATATATTTTTCATTTCAATAAATCTTGTTTTCCTCATAAAAGGACAAATATTTAGATTTTAAAAGTATTGCTCTATATATGGCATTATGCAATTTGTCGCCCTATAGGACCAGAGAGGACAAATTATAGATAATATCCACAAATTTGGATGGGTCACCTCTTTTTTGAGAGGCTAATACTAATGAGGTTACTATAGTACAGGAAATCCACAACCTCAGGCAGAATCTTAATACCTAAAGTTTAGGTGTTATATTCTGCCTTAAGGGCTTTGCTTAAATAATTCATATAATAGTCACAACAAACATACTAGCTAGGTATTATTATCAATGTCTTAGAAATAAAGAAATTGAGTCATAAAACTTTACATAAATTATCATTATTGCAATTCATGTAGTTTGTATTAATATTCTGTGTGTTAATAACGACACTATATTCATGGTTAAATTATTGGAATCTCCACTGCCATTAGACAATGAAACCCGTGGCATCCCTTTAAAATGTTTAAAACAAAGTAAAGTGGGGGGCAGCGCCTGTAAAAGGAGAAGGGAGTCAGCCCCATATACTGGAGGTAGCGTTTTCAAACCCGGCCCCTGCCAAAAACTGAAACAAAACAAAACAAAACAAAGTCTAAGTTGTTTAGATTTATATTTTTCCTTTCAACAATTTATGCTTTCTTAGTACAAGCATAAACTGTTTAAAGAAGATAGATGTAAACCTTAACCAACTTTACATTTAAATACTCTCTTCAACTTTAATTACACCAAATCCAAATCTATAACCTAAAGATCCTATAAGGATTCAATAAAATTATATTGTTTGTTGACTATTATTTATATGGGAACAATAATTATGTCCTAATTAAAAATACCTCCAAAATATACCTAACAACGTCTTTTTTTTCTTTTTTGTTTTTGCCAAAATATCAAGAGAGAAGTTTGGTTGGTAAATGCTTTATTTATTTTTAAAGTCTGCTTAACATTTTTTTTTAAGTCTGACTCTAGATTTTCAGTTTCGTTCCTTTCTTTGCTTTCCTTTCCCTTTTTAATTCCATGGGTTTTTTTTTGTTGTTGTTTTGTTTTGTTTTTGAGAAAGAGTCTCATTTTGTCACCTTTGTAGAGCGCTAGGACATCATAGCTCACAGCAACCTCAAACTCTTGGAGTCAAGCAATCCTGAGTAGCTGAGAACATGGGCACCCACCACAATGCTGGGCTATTTTTAGAGACAGGGACTCACACTTGACATCAGGCAATCCACCAGCCCAGCCTCCCAGAGAGTTAGGATTATAGGTGTGAACCACCATATCCAGCACCTTCATTTTAAAAACAAAATTTTTTTTGCATTTATGAAAAGTAAGTACCTGAACATTATTGGTCCTGCAGGCCAAATATTATGAAATCTATTTACCTTTCAAAATTAATAAAAAGATAAAATTATAAGAAACATGTTTCACTTTTTGACTTTTTCAAAGACAAGTTTTAAAATTCCTAAGGCATTTTTTTACAGAAGTAGAGGTGTATTTCTTTTTTATTTTTATTTCAGAATAATATGAGGGTACAGATGATTGAGTTACATGGTTTGCATTTTAGGTATTTACCCAGGGAGGTGGTATAATAGCAATGTACATTGTTCAAGGGCCAGAAGAATGGTTTCCGGCTAGTTGTACCAGAGCAATGAACAAATTCCCCTTAGTAGTATAATGCTTCAGAAAACTTTATTCATCGCCTATACATTCTGCATCTGCCAATGTAAGTGTGGCACTGATACAAAATAGTTTAAATTAGTAACTCAGATATTAGTTTATATAGATAATAACAAGAGAAAAATAACAAAAAGTATAGAATTTGAAGTTTAGCCAACCTTATAAAGCAGCACAGATTTTTTAAATATTGTTTTAAATTTTTTAATTGACCTGCTAGAAGACTATCTTCATTACTGTAGGCTTATAATAGCTTTTAGATAGCTGGCTGTACACATACTCCAGTTTTACTCTTTTACTTCAAGATTCTCTTACTTACATTTGGTACTTGGTACTTCTATTAAATTTTAGAGCAAGCTTGTCATTTTTAAAATTAAGAATTACTATACAGACTCATATCTCTCATAAACATGCATGCAAACTCTTAATAAAACTTTACCAAATTAAATCAAATAATTGATAAATTATGCACCCCAATCAAATGAAATTTATCCCAGGTTTGCAAGGCTAAGTAGACATTCAAATATCAAATGACATCAATCGGCTAAAGAAGATTATTACATGGTTATTGAAATACATGGAAAAAAGGCATTTGACAAGATTCAGTACCCATTCATGAACTTTCTAAACTAAATAAGGAACATGTATTAAAAAAAACCTACAACTAACATCATGCTGACTGGTGAGAAACTGAAAGCTTTCCTGCAAAGGTCAGGAAGAAAGCAAAGCTGTCCTCTATTATAACTGCTTCTCAATACTGTACTGGAATTTCTAGCTAATATAAGAAGACAAAGATAAGAAATAAAAGTTGTTTCACTTATTTGCAGATGTCATGGTCTACGTAGGAAATTCAAATAATTGACAACTTCTGGAACTAAGAAGTTATTATAGAAAGTTTGCAAAAATAATATATAAAAGTCAATCATGTTTCTATATGTTGCCAATGAACAAGTGGAATTTGAAATAAAAATGCATTATCATTTACATTAACACTTAAAAAATAAAAGCAGTTGTAAATTTAACAAAATCATATACGAGATCCATATATGTGGAAAACTACAATGCTCTGATAAAATATACCAGATATGACATAGATAAATGGTGAGATTATTTCATATTAATGTCTAGGAAGACTTAACATTATCAACATATAATTTCATCCTATATTGATTTATAGATTCAAAGCAATACCAAACAAACTCCCAGAAATTTCTTTTCAAAATATTTACAAACTTGTTCTAAAATACATAGGGAGAGATAAAAGGTCCATTAGATTTAAGTGAGTGTTGAAAGAAAAGAATAGAGTCAGAAGATTGACACCATCTTACTAAAAGACTTAAACTACAGAAATTAAGACTGTGTGGTATTTACCAAAAGAATAGAAAATAGTTATTATAACAGAATACAGAAGCCAGAAATATGAGATGCACCTAAATACAGTCCACTGATCTTTGACAAAAGAACAAAAGCAAAATAATAGTGGTAATATAGTCTTTTTGACAAATGATGCCATAAGAACTGGACATCAAAGATGAAAAAGAAAAAAATTGATCATAAATTTAGACGCAGTCAGATCTTACACAAGTCAATAATGTTTATAATGGCAATGTTAGTGTTATCAAAGAAGTGAAAAGCATAGAATGTAGATAGTAGAATAAATACAAAAGCAAAAAATGTACATTCAAAATTTCTCCCAGGCATACATTTTTTCAAATAGCAAAATTAAATGTTTTTGTGTATTTTATATACATAGAAAACTAAGTAAAAGAATGAAATGGTTTTCATTAAAATCAGTACAATTAATCACAGTGAAGAGAAAAGATGTTTGTGACACTGGAAGTATCTATTTGTTCTGAAAATTATATTTCCCCCCCCCGGGCAATGATTACTTGGGTGCGCACTATAAATTTTTGTTAAATTGTAACTATTTTTTACCTGTACATCTTTCATTCTGCATTATATTTAATAACAAAATATAATGCTTAGGCCACGTGTGGTGGCTCACACCTATAATGTCAATGTTCTGGAAGGTCAAGGCAGGAGGATCACTTAAGCCTAGGAGTTTTAGACAAGTCATGGCAGCATAGCGAGTACCCATCGCTACAAAAAAAAAAAAAAAAGGAAAATGAGTCTGGAATGGCACCATGCAACTCTAGTCCCAGTTACTCCCAGCAAGTGAGGTGGGAAGATAGCTTGAGTTCAGCAGTTTGAAGTCACAATGAGCTATGATGATTGATGATGTGGCACTTCGACCTGGGTGAAAGAGTGACATCCTCTCTCCAAAATGAAATGAAATGAATAAATATTTAACATATAATTTGGACTTCAGTAAGATGGCAGAATAGAAAGTTTCTAGTATTAGTCCCCCTCACAGAAAAGCCAGAAGCAAATTTACACAGACTAGGACATCTTTGTGACAACCTTAGAAAGCATGGAAACTTAAGTGCTTGATTAGACCACAAAACCCAAGTAAACCTTTATTAGAGGGATAGAATGTGTAGTTTTACTTTGCTTACATAGCTCCTTACCCAGAGGCAAATGCCACACCAAAATGTTTCCTCTGAGCCAGTAGTTTCCCCATTGGAGTTAAGAGTAACCCAATTGGAAGTCTAGCTTCCTCAGCATTCTGTAATGCATTCTTTGAGGTTCACAAGGGGGACACTGAGGGCATGGGTGGGGCTAGTCCACTGAGGGTCAGCTAAGATCAAAGAAAAGGAGTGGAGCTTAAAGTAACTAGCACTTAGATCTTGGCAGTGGAACCACATTGCTGCTAGCTGTGTTGCCCAACCAGAAACCTCACCAGTGGTTCTAACTATCCACACAGCAAAACCAGCAGCACTGTGTGACCAGGGAGCTTGTTCAACAGGTCTGCCTGGTTTGGGTCTCCAGATAGTTAGTCCAGCCTAGTGCCCAGGCCCAGCCTGTGATCCCACATTAGCTCCTGCCATTAGACATGCCCAACTAAGGAACATGCCTACAGCTCCGTCTGACCAGAGTGTGCAGACTGGAAATATTCCTATAGTTTTCATTGTTACCCTACTATTCAACAGGGTATTAGAAGTCCTAGAGAGTGCAATCAGAAAAGAAAAATTAATTTTAGAAAATCTATACTGATAAAGAAGAGGTCACATTTTCTGTTTGCAGACAATATGATTTTATATACTGAAAACCCTGAAGACTTCAATAACAAAAAAAGAATTAGAATTAATAAATTCAGTAAAGTATAGGAAGTAAAATCAACATACTAAAGTCAATTGCATTTATATGTATTAATAACTATCTTTGAAAGAAATAAAGAAATACAATCACATTTCCAACAGCATCAAAAACGTGAAAGTACTTAGGAATTAAATTAACCAACGAGGTGAATGATCATTTCATTAAAAACTATGGAGTATTAATGAAAGAAATTAAATAAGACACAAAAAAAATGGAAAGATTTTCCATGTTCTTCTATCGGAAAAAGTAATATTATTAAAATGTTTATACTACTCAAAGGGATCTATGGATCCCTATTAACGAGATTCCTATCAAAAGCCTAAAGCCACGCCAGGCACAGTGGCTCATGCCTATAATCCCAGCAATCTGAGGCCAAGGATAGTGGATTGCTTGAGCTCACAGGTTTAAAACCAGCCTGAACAAGAGTGAGCACCCACATTAAAAAAAAAAAAAAAATAGCCAGGCATTGTGGCAGGCACCTGTAGTCCCAGCTACTCAGGAGTCTGAGGCAAGAGAATCACTCGAACCCAAGAGTTTGAAGTTGCTGTGATCTATGATGCCATGGCACTGTACTGAGGATGACAAGTGAGATTCAGTTTCAAAAATGAATGAATGAATGAATAAAGCCTGATGCCATTTAGTTTTACAGAAGTAGAAAAAAAATACTAAAATTACGATATAGTCACAAAAGACCCCAAATAGCCAAAGCAATCTTGAGAAAGAAAAAGCCAAAAGTTACAAAAGTAAACATTGAAAACATTAAGATACTGGCATAAAAATACAGACATAAACCAATGAAACAGAACCAAGAGCCCATAAATAAACACACATATATGTGGTCAATTAATATTGGCAAAGGTGCTATGAATGCACAATGAGGAAAAGACAGTCCCTTCAATAAATGGTGCTGAGAAAACTGGATAGTCACGTGCAAAAGAATGCAATTTGAAATACATCTTTACACCGCTCACAAAATTAAGTTGAAATTAATTAAAGACTTAAAAAATGTGTCAAGAAAGAGAAAAATTCTATACAACAATCAACCTAATGAAGTAGTAACATATAAACTGGAAGAAAATATTTACAGAATATACATCTGTAAATAAAGAGTAAATATCCAAAATATATAAGGAAGTCATACAACTCAGTAGCAAAGTCCCAAATAATCTTCTTTTTAAAGGCAAAGAAGTTGAGTAGATGCATTTCCAAAGAAAACATAAACTGGCCATCAGGTACATGGAAAGGTGCTCAGTATACTAATCATCAGGAAAATGCAAATCAAACCATCAGCCTTTCCACAGCTGATAGGTTGGCCCTTATCAAAATGGACAAGAGATACATTTACATAAAGATGGGAAATAAAAGAATCCCTTGTGCTTTATCAGTAAGAATGCAAAGTAGTACAATCATAATGGAAAATACTATGAAAGTTCCTCAGAAAATTAAAAGTGAAAGTACCACTTGATCGATTGATCCACTTCTAGGTATATATCCAGAAAAAAAATGGCATGAGTATCTCAAGAGCTATCTGAGCTCTCATGTTCATTGCAGCACTTTGCACAATAGCTAAGATATGGAAACAACCTAGGTATCCGATGAAGAATGAAAACATCAGGAAAACGTGGCATATATATTCAATGGAATAGTATTCAGACATAAGAAAAGATCCTGTCATTTTTTTTTTTTTTTTTGAGACAGAGCCTCAAGCTGTCACCCTGGGTAGAGTGCCGTGGCATCACAGCTCACAGCAACTTCCAATTCCTGGGCTCAAGCGAGTCTCTTGCCTCTGCCTCCCAAGTAGCTGGGACTACAGGTGCTCGCCACAACACCCAGCCATTTTTTGGTTGCAGCCGTCATCGTTGTTTGGCGGGCCAGGCTGGATTCGAACCTGCCAGGTTAGGTGTATGTGGCTGGCACCTTAGCCCGCTGAGCCACAGGCGCCGAGCCAGATCCAGTCATTTTTTACGTCACGAATGAACCTTGAGAGTATTATGCTAAGGAAAATGAGACAGAAGATGACAAATACTATATGATCTCCTTTACGTGTGGAATCCAAAAAAAAATTAAACTCATAAAAAAACAAAAGTAGAATGGTGATCACCAGGGTTTGGCAGGTGAGGGAAATGGGGAGATGTTGGTTAAGGAATACAAACATTCATGTATAACGTAAGTACTGGGCATCTAATGTACAACACAAGGACTATAGTTAATAATACTGCATTATGTACTTGAAAGTTGCTAAGAAAGTAGATCTTAAATCTTCTCACCACACCAAAGAAAAAATATGGCAACTGTGTGTAAAGTAATGCCTGTGTTAATTTACTTGGTTGTGGTGATCATTTCACAATATATGTATATCCAAACATTACATTGTGTTTCTTAAATATACCTCCACAAAGCTGGAAAAATAATGCTGACACAAATAAAAAATATATTTTGAATAATTTTTAAATTTCTGTGAAATACTGAAAGCAAAAACATATTATTTTTGTTTAATCACTATAAAGGAATTTTGGATTAAAATTTATTATGAAAGAAAATGAATTGATCCCTACACCTGATGCATAATCAATTACCTCTAACTAAATATTATTATTTCTGAAAAATAATTATAGCACCATCACTATTTTATCTTTCTTAACAAAAACATGATAATAAATGATAATTGACTAATAGTATCCAAGTCGTGAAGTGTTTTCATTCTATTAATAAGTACTGTGCTGAAAGGTAATAACTTCACCATACATGCTTCTCTCTTTCTCAAATTTTTATCCTCCAATATACCTCAAGTAAAACTAGCAGCATGAAAAATATAGACAATGGAATGATCATGCCACAGTTACAACTAAAATAATTATTCTATAGAGGAAAAAATGCTAATTGCACAAATCACAGAAGCAAAATACAGCAGCCGTACTTCGATTTATACCATTAGTTATGGTTTGTAACTAAAACTAAGTCAATCTCTAATTATCACTGAGGTAAGTAAAGTGCTGGGCTCTGCAGGGCTCTGAAAAGTTGATTTTATCTCTTACATGGCTACACACTTTATAAAAAAAGTATTTGCCATATCCTGAATCAGAGTCAATGTATGTGAAATTTCTTTCCATGGATCACAAGAAAGATTTTATTACCAGTTTTGAGACCATTGAATACATTTAACACAGTTTTTTTCACTCTTAATTCACGTAGATAAAGTTTATTTCTAAACATACGAGAGTGATTCAAGAACAAAAATGTAAGGTTATCTCTGCTTTGTAACAATCACTTAACATATTGAAACAGAATTAATCATTGTGTTACGATATTGTTAGCTAAATTAATTACCAAAGTAATGAGTTAGGAAAAATATAACATATACTGAATTTTTCCAGATATTGTTTTCTAGATCTAAATTGTACCCCATGCTATTTATGTAGAGATTTTCATTGAAATTAGTGATAATTATAGGTGGATGTCTAATGGGAGAATTTAGCCTCTGGTCTTGTCAAGCTTGTACTTACAAGGAAAGCTCTAACAATTCAAACAAAACTCATTAACCAATTGGAGGATAGCAATTGAGCAGAGCCCCTGACTTTCTTCGGTTAAACTGAGTTATAATCTCACATAGAACATCAATCAATACTTCACAGTAGACAAAAACATAGGAATTATAAAAATTACACTAATGTCATTTAAAAACTGTGGGTTTTTTATGCCTTATTTTTTACAATTATGACTCTTAAGACATTTCTTCTAGAACCATTTTTACTTTGTATATGTAAAAAAAACGTATTTTTCCAGTTCAGCATACCTGTTGATGATTTTACAAAAAAAAATCATGAATCAACAGCATTGCCAGGGGGAACATAAGTTACATTAATATTGTTATAACATTATGTTGATAACTTGCCTGGTTTGAGAAGAGTATTTTTATTTCATGACACAGCCTAAGGAGTCAGATTCTCAGCAGCTGAACACAGTCTCTGAATCCTGGCTCTCTCTTCTTTTAGTTAGGTAAGAAGGGTCTTAACATTTTCATCTTTGAAAACCATATATGTACTTTGACTTCATCTGTGGCTTATTCAGATTAGCTTCTAGTACATATCAAACATGGTATGATGACTCTCAAGGGTAACCAAAAGGTTAAAGAATAATTGTCATATTTATTATGATTAAAACAACCAAACTATTTTTATTTCAAAACCACTTTGGATCAGAGATACTAGGCCACATTTTGCTAGCTCCCAAGAAGATATATCAGACATGATTTAAAACTTTAGTGAATGTTAAAATTCTTCTCAGAAATCTAGCATTCCTCGAGCCATTTTAGTTGCCATAGTTCTGGAGCTAAAGTGGGACAGTTGAAATAGTTGAAGACATAGAATTTGTTTCCAAATAGTATTAAAATGTTGTCAATGCAGTGATGCCATCATAGAATTAAGAACTACTGAGAGCTCAACACTGTAGATGTTTACCCAGTCTTATTACTAACTAGAATAGGTTTTCCTTGCAATAGCAAATGATCTAATTTATTTTTATAAAAACATGACTGTAAGATTTATTATTCATACATGCATTTAAGTTGAAGGGAGACTGAGAAGTTTAAGTATGAAGTAAAAGTTCCTATTACATGTGGAAAATGCCACATGATGGTTCAGCTTAATTAACCTTCCTCCAGGTCAAAAACAAAATTTATAAGCTCCCAATGATATGGACACAATTGAATGACATAAAAACGACATGTGTCTTAGTACTAAGTATTTCTTTTTTTTTTTTTTTTGCAGTTTTTTGCCGGGGCCAGTTGGAACCTGCTACCTCCAGTATATGAGGCTGGTGCCCTACTTCTTGAGCCACAGGGGCTGCCCAGGGCTAAGTATTTCTAATCTATATCTACATACATAGATGTCAAAAAAATTCACTTTTTAATTATACTTGAAAAATATAAAAATATATAAAAATTATTTTATAGTCATAACATTATGACATTACTTGAAAAATATAAAAATATAATAAAAATTATTTTATAATCATAACATTATGACATTAATTTTTCCAAATATAAGTGTGCACTTTTAAGAGATCATTTATTTTTCTTTATTATAACAGCATTATACATAAAGTATATCTTCCATTTGTGTAATAGTAGAAAGCATAATGATAATATAAACAAAATAAAACAAAAAAAATTAAGGTTCTTCAATTTACTCATCTCAGTCTTAATAGTTGTGCGAGGAAATTTTTCGTTTTTTGTTTTTTTAAAACAGAGTCTCAGTATGTCACCCTTGGTAGAGTGATGTGGTGTCACAGCTCACAGCAACCTCAAACCCTTGGGCTTTTGCGATTGTCTTGTCTCAGCCTCCCTAGTAGCTGGGACTACAGATGCCAGCCATAACGCTTGGCTGTCTTTTTTGTTGCAGTTGTCAGTGTTGTTTAGCTGGCCCAGGCTGGATTTGAACATGCCAGCCTTGGTGTATGTGGCCGGCGCCCTACCCATTGAGCTATAGGCACCGCCAAGGAAGAAGTATTTTAAAAGATAAATAAAATATTCAATTGAAGAATATGGTGACCTGAAAATTAAGTTCACGAATTCTTCCTAGAAAAAGTGCTACGTACCTCACTGCTGAATATTGCTACAGTCACCTTCAGGGCACTCCCCTAGGGAAGCTATGAATAGAATGCCAGCACCTCATTCACCCTTCAAAGCAATTTTGGAACTCTTTCTGGAATGACCATCAGTGTTGTTGTTGCATATGAGGTTGACAATTAAGTTCATCAACTTGCCACTGTGCATTTACAATGACAGCACTATACAAACAACTTGGTAAGGTTTCATAACCTTGGAATATCAGTGTCTCACAGATGAGTTCATGTTGATGTGTGGCAGTGTCTCTCTGAGTGGCTTTTATTATTGTTGTTGCATATCTTTTTGTGCTATACAAAGACAGTTCTGGTGGTCACAAAGGCACTGGTGTTCATACATAGTTTCCCAAGGGGAGTACTGTGAAGGTGACTATAGTGATATTTGGCAAGGAAGTATGTAGCACTTTTTGTAGGATGAGTTTGCACACTTATTTGTCAGGCCTCATATAATATCTAAACTAATGAAAGTGGATATCAGAATAAGCTTGCATGATGTAAAAATCATGATGAACAGTATATGGCTTATGATATAACATGTTAAAATCATCAATGTGAAAACTAACTTAAAAGAGGTAACATCCACATAATCTTAAGTAAAGTCAATTAAATTCTAATATATTCATTAAATACACATATAGTTAGAAACCAAAAGTTGCTTAAATCTTAAATTAACTCCAAAAGAGAAGTTCAGAGGAATGTTTATTTTAAGGACTCAAAAGTTCTTTAGAAGTTTAGGGCAACCCAAATAGCTGAGTCTCGGGAATAGTAAGAACCTATAGAGCTCTAACCACTAATACTGGAGTACAGATATTTATTTTCATTCTAGTGCTCTATAAGTCATACTCAACAAACATGTTTCTTTCTGCCATCCTACCAAATGACAATGTATTTGAGTCCTATTTAAAAATTTTATGAAGGGAGAGGAAGGGAAATATGGCTGACTAGAGGCAGCTCTTGTTTGTCCCAGCTAGAAGGAGGAAGATTGGACTGATGTGAACTTGGAGCAATTCAAATTAGCGATAGGTCACAGAGAGAGGAAACACGTGTTCAACGACCCCACTGAGAGAAACTGCAAGGATGAAGCTAGATACATGTGTTTTACATGACTTAAGTGAGCATCAGAAGAGCAATCATCTCACAGTTTGCTTTTCCTTGTTGTCACCAAATAAAGCCAATCAACTGCTATACTGAACTGCTGCATGTGATAAAAAATGGATTATTTTGATAATCTCAAGAATTTGACACAATGGTTGGATAAAGTTAAAGCATAAAAACAAACTCCCAAACTGAATACTCATTAAAAAAAAAAAAAAAGCCAATGGTGCCTGCTTGGTGATCAGCACTGGTATTATCTACTAACTACAGTTTCATGAAACCTGGTCAATCAATTACAGCGGAAGTCTGCTGCAACCAGTTGGTTGAAATGATGAGAATGCTTGTAATTAAGCAGCTGAGTTTGGTCAAGTGAGATAGGCCAGTTCTCTTGCAAGATAACACGCAAACATATGTCAAACAAACAGTGCTGCTCAACCTACAGAAGGTGGAATTGGAAATGATGTCATCCACTGTATTCAGCAGACTCTGCATGAACTGACTACTACTTCTTCCAGGCTTTGGACCACTTCTTTCAAGGAAGAATGTCCAATTCTCAGCAAGCTTTGGAAGATGCTTTTTGTGATTTTATGGCTACTTACTCTCCAGGGTTACACTGGTGGGATAAACAAACTACTGTTAAGATGGTAAATCTGTGTCTACAGTTCACATGCATACTTTGATCAATTGTACTGCCTGTTGTTTGTTATATATATAATAAACTAAACTTTTGATTCAAAACGCAATTTTCTTATTAATGACCTAATAATTGACTCACACATTTGAACACCTCTCCCACCCAAAGTCTAGATCCTACCATACCTGCCACATCGCTATAGTTTCTCCAAAAGTTAACCATAAGATATTTAGGGAATTGCCTTAGGACTTCATCAATAACTACTACTTTTGATACTGACTGAATAAACCCAAGATATTGGAAATGAAGGGAAAATCATAGAATTCATGCCAATGATCAATTGTTTGATCTGAGAATTTGTTTTCTATAATGTAGTAATTATTAGGCCCTTGCAATGGATATTTGTCATTCGAATCAATAACCCAATATCGAAACCTCCTTTTAATTCCCTCTCCTATAAATTTTATCGGAGGGGGAAAAATCATCTCAAATTAGAAATAGCAAAAATACATTCCTTTATGTTTCTAGCCTACTCTGTTTTAAGGCAAAATACTGCAATTTAGTGTTTGTTTTTGTTGTTTTTTCCCAACCATAATCACCCTTCTTGGAGTTTAAGTCAAGGACTGAGTGCTAATGAATCTAGACAGGAGGGGAGTCTCTCTTTGGTGATAGTACATAGCCCATTCTGATGTTATCAAAACAATATTTAGACATGATTTGAAGTAATTTTTCCTGGCTTTTCAGTATATACCTATTTTAATTTTTTATTATATTTTATTTCTTTTAAAATTTTTTATCTGTATACATTTATGGGGCCCAAATGCTGTTTTGCTAGATTGATACATTGCATCACTGTGAAGACAGGGCCTTTAGAGCATCAATCACTGAAGCAATGAAATGTACCCAGCAAGGAACCTCCCATCACCCACCACCATCTTCCTACCTCCCCACCTTGCCGCTCTCTAAGTCTCCATTGTCTGCTTTCCACACTTTACTTCAGTGTGTACATATCATTAACTCCAACTTATACATGAGATATGTCATATTTGTCTTTCTTTCTGTGGGCCTTTAGATCCATCCATGTTTCTACAAAAGATATGATTTTATTCTTTCTTATGACTGATTTTATGTCTTTGTATATATACATTTTCTTTATCTAATCCTCTGTAGATGGATACTTGGATTTATTCTACATTTTTGTTATTGTGAACAGCGTGGTAGTAAACATATGAATATAAACATTTTTCTTATATATCAGTCCCACCACCCCTCTGGCATGGGTAGATATGATTACTGGTAATGTGATTGCTGGATTGTATGGTAGTTCTATTTTTAGTTCTTAAAAAAATCTCCATACTATTTTCCATAGAGACTGCACTAATCTACAGTCTCAACAACAGTGTACTTATATATAAGTCTTTTCTTTTCTCTGCTTCTTCAGCAATATCTGTTATTATTTTGTCTTTTTACTCATGGTCATTCTGATTTGTGTATGATAGTGACACACTGTGATTTGAGTCTGCATTTATTTGATGATTCCTGGTATTGAGTTTGTCCCATTTGTCCATTTTGTTGTTGTTGTTTTATTGTTGCATTGACTTTTTGGGGGTTAGTTATAAATTCTTTTCCTAGACTAATGTCCATAAAAGTTTTCCCCAGGTTTTCTTATGGTATTTTTATAGTTTCAGGTCTTACATTCAAAGTGTTAATACGTCCTGGTTTTATTTTTGTATATAGTGAAATATATGAGTCCAGTATCATTCTTGTGCATAGGACAATCGATTTTCACAACACCATTTATGGTGGCCTTTCCCCAGTGTATGATCTTGTCAACTTTGTCAGTATGTGGGTTCTCTATTCTATTCTTTTGATTCGCATGTCTATTTTTATGCCATTACCATGCATGCTTTGCTGGTTACTATAGACTTTTAGTATATAATTCAAAATCAGACAATGTCTTTTTTGGCTTTATCCTTTTTAATTAGGTTTTGGCTATTTGGGCTTTTTAGTAGTTCCACATGAATTTTGGAATTGTTTTCTTAACTCTGAAAAAACAAAAAAATGGCATTGGTATTTTGATAGAGAATGCATTGAAATTGTAGATTACTTTGTGACATATAGTCATTACAATGACATCAGTTCTTCTAATCCATGACCAGGGCATGACTTTCCAGCTACAATTTCTTTCATCAGCGTTTTGTAGTTTTCCTTGTAGAGATTATTAATGCACTTGGCTAAATATATTTCTGGGGTTTTGTTGTTGTTACTGTTGTAAATGAGATGGGCTTCTTGATTTGCTTCTTGGCTAGATCATTATTGCCAAATAGAAACATTAATGGTGTCTGTATACGGATGTGGTATCTTAAAACTTTACTAAACTCATTTATCAAATCTAACAGCTTTTCAGTGAATTCTTTGGATTTTTCTAGATAGAAGATCATAACCACGAACAAATAATTTGACTTCTTGTTTTACAATTTGGATGCTTTTTATTTATTTATTTTTCCCCCTGTTGCTTTGGTGAGGATCTCCAGTACTATGTTGAACAGGAGTTTTATTGTCTGGTTTTTGTATAATTTCTTTGTTAGTACATAAGGTCGGTGATATCTGTAATTTCCTTAGAGGCTTAGGTACAGTTCTTAGTTGAGGATATAAAGTTTTCCTGGAACTTAGCTATCAGCTGAGCCAGTCTTCAGGCCTTGTTGGTGGCAGCAGTAGGCTGACTATATCTGTTTGTAACCCCCCCCTCCCCCGAGCAGCTTATACTGACACTGGGGTTAGTGGTCCCAGAGGGCCAATTTTTGGGCTTCTAGATGGTTTGCTCAGAAGCCAGTAGTGAGAACAGTGGGCCTGGCCATGGGCTGTTTCTTAGGCCCCTGGGGCCTGATGTGACATGGATAATGGCAGTAATGATGGCGGAGCACCTCATTAGAACCCAAGTAGCTGGTGTTGCTGATAGCTGCTATAGAATGGGCCACCTGTGTTCCAGTTTCACACTGCCTGTAGCAGGGAGCGGATATTTTCTTAAATGCGTGTAGGAAAGTTGGGTCTTCCCTCTACCTCATTATCTAGTGGTGGCTGCAGTCACAAATAAGCCTCAAACATAGCGTAAGGACAGGGCTCAGTTCTGTTTTCAACTCTCAAAATAATGGTTGGGAGCCTGTGACTGGAGAAGGCAGGATCCCTCTTGGGCAGGCAGCATGGGCAGGAGCTGTGGGGGTGTGTGATCTACTCCAGTCTCCGTCTCACATCAGCCTGTTGTGGATAACGAGTCTCATCCCAGGTTTCCATGTTCCTTTTCAGCAGCAGCTGCTGCCACATCAGACCAAATTCCCCGAGGGTAGGGTGCACCTCAGTATTTATTTCTCATACAGCACCCATGGGTCTGCCACCAGAGAAAGGGGGCCCCTCCTAGGACTTCATGCCTGGCCAAGAAGTTGTAGGGAGTATGGTTTGCTGTCTCTCAGTCTCAACAATAGCTCACAGCAGGGTGGAGAAGACTTTGCCAGGGCTACAACAGAACACCCCATAGTTAGTCTTGTGCCTTGAAGCAGACAGAGGTGCCAGCTGCATCTGGAAATCCCTGGTATGTAGACACTGAGAATTATACCCAGATGAAGCTGCCAAGGGTCACATTGCCCCGGGGATTCATATGGCTTCCCTTTCTCAAGCGGTATCTTTGTGCAATCTCTAGGCAGTTCCCTATGTTAGGCCCGATGACCCTGTGAGTCAGGAATTCTCCCGAAGCCAAGATTGTAAATATTTGTTCCAGACTGTGAAGCCATTGCTGTTTCCTTCTTGCTGTTTCCCCAGGAAACAGCTCTTCGTCCAGGAGCTTATCCTGACTTTCAGTGAGTCCCGCCTAGCGGGGCAAGTTGCTTTGAACCATTTACTTTCTTTCAGAGCTCCTCTCACTTCTCTGGTGAATCCCAGCTTCTCTCCCAGACAAGTTGTTTGAAATCTGCATATCTGCTTACTATTCTGGTTCTTCTCCATACAGGAGGCATATACTACCTAGGTTAGCAGGCTTCTTGATCCCATCCTCGCTTTTTATTTCAAAATATGAGATTTATAGGATTAAAGAAAAGGAATAGTTTCCTTATACTCTTCTCCCAGGTTCTCCCAATATTAACATCTTACATAACCATGGTAACATGATCAAGATAAAGAAATGATACAGAACTCTAGCTGAATCTTTCTGATCCTTGTTTCTAATGACAGGCCACATCCTGTCTGGGTGAGCCGGTGCTTTGCTCTCCTGCAGCAACTTGTTTAATTGGTCAATTGGTCATGACCACTAATTTTACTGAATTTTAAAAAGTGATTTTTTTTTTGGCCTGAATTTTTTTTTTTTTTTTTTTTGCAGTTTGGCCAGGGCAGGGTCTGAACCCGCCACTCTTGGTACAGGGGCCGGCACCCCACCCACTGAGCCACAGGTGCCACCTATTGCCTGAATTTTTTTGTTCATTTATTTCTTAGTTTCACCTTGGGATTGGCACCCTTTCCAACACAGTTCCTCCTTGAACAGAAGTGGGAAGTTTATGTATATCATTCACAATTTCCTTCAGTTTACATCAACTAAAAATTCTGACTGGCATGGCCCCGAGAAAAATAATACATATTTCTTAGGTGTAGAACATGAAGTTTATTTTGACATAAAAAAATGGGATAGGAAGGATACTAGGTTTAAAATTTATAACAATCAGATAAGTGTACCTGATGAAAGGATGAGTAAAGAAATTGGAAAAGTTGGGTAAAATAAAGACAAAACTAAATAGAAAACATTAGGCTTAAATGTGAATTAAAACTTATAGTATCAAACCAGGTCCCAATTAGGGATTTTGTTCATAAGGAAGGGATCAGATTAAGTTGAATCACTAGTAGGTGAAAACTAATAAGCGATGTTGACACATATTAATTCTTGGACAGATAAATTATTACATTATTTAATATTTACTTAAATATCCATATTTAAGAAAAAGTCATGTTCACAACTTTGAGGGTAATCATAAGAATATGACCTTGATTAGCTTGTTAATATTTTAAAACCTTTGATAATTCACTCATTCTTCTTTATTATATTAAATCCATTTAACAAGTCTAATTGATGTTATTCTAATTTTGCAAACAACTAACACATATTTAGGAAAAAGGTCTAAAGTAATCTAGATACATCATTTGTGTTCTGTACTAGTTGGTTCTGAAGTTCTTATTTTTGATAAACAGTTAATGTTCACTTCATTTCCTTTACATTCATTAAACTAACTAGTGTGATAAGTCCATATCAACAGTATTTCCAATAAACGTTGCAGGTCAAAATAGAGTCTGGTTAAATGATAAGTCAATAACTTTAAATAGAACATTATATGCAAGTGTTCTGCTACAAAAACTGATTGAAAGGACTGAACGAAATTCAGTGACTAAGAAAAACAGCTTCACCACAAAAATAGTTTCCAAGTTTGCCTATCTATGACTGTTTAGAAAGATTTTTAAGAAATTACCATGTCTAAATTTGTAAATTATCATCAAATTTAAGAAAAGAGAAGGAAAAAGAATAAACTATGTATTTAACTTTGTGAGCATATTCCAATGGAAATATGAATATTTTGGTATAATTGGTAGATAGTAAGCATAAGAAGACATAGTATTATTAGATGGATTGGTTAATGATTTTGATAATTTTGGCTTTATATGGAGATTTTCCTAAATAAGTAACTCAAAATCAATAAATTCAACCAAACCTTTTTCTATCTCATAATAATTGTGCCTCTGGAATCATAATGCTGCCACAAAGTGGAAATCAATATTGACCACTATGAGTTGTGGCTTATAATAGCAATGATTATTATGAGTTATGCGTTGCAATCTATTAATAATATAGGGCTTTTCATATCAAGAATATTAGGCAAATATTATGTTAAATTTCAGAACATACTTCATAGAGGAGAAAATCAATCCCAGGGATGACTGGAGTTGAATTACAAGGCAGAAGCTGAGGAGCCTATTAGAGAATGTCTGATTCAGAAGCCAGAATATAAAGTTCACATAGTTAGTGGCATAGAGTAAGGAAAATCATCAATAAGATTTACTATGCTGCCTAAAATATTGGTTCAGCACTCATTAGAATCAGAGGGGTAAAAATATACTGGCCAAAATTTGAAAGGCAGCATCCTCATAGGAATCTACACACAAATTTTGCCATAAAGATTGCATAAGTAGATAATTGGCCTCAAAATGCTATTAGTGAATTCAAGGCATAATTTTGCAACAGAAAAAGTACTAAGGCTGTCTTACATCAGAATAGATTTGAGCAAATCATAATGACCACATATATGCCAAGTACAGGAGTTAGGGTCTATAGTTCAGAACCAAGAGTTTATGAATACAGTTTAAGACTCCTGCCTACCTAATTTTGACTGTTCAAATTTTAAGAGTCTTGGGCAGCGCCTGTGGCTCAGTAGGCACCGGCCCCATATACCAAGGGTAGCAGGTTCAAACCTGGCCCCAGCCAAACTGCAAAAAAAAGAAATAGGCAGATATTGTGGTGGTCGCCTATAGTCCTAGCTACTCAGGAAGATGAGGCAAGAGAATCACTTCAGCCCAAGAGCTGGAGGTTGCTGTGAGCCGTGACGCCATTGTAGTCTACCGAGGGTGACAAAGTGAGACTCTGTCTCTAAAACAAATAAATAAATTTTAGAGTCTAAGCATAATAACTAAAACCAATCACTGAGAAAATATTGATATGACTCTAACTAGACCTAAAGAAGGATAGAATGGAGGGATTTTTCTTTTCTATGTTTCCTTTCAACAAGGGTCTGGGGATGGGGAGAAATTTGTTTTTGAGATACTCTTCTAAGACACAGTTACCAATCTACTTTTCTCTGTTTTAATTCTTTGTGTTTATTTTCTGATCACTAGAAGGGAGCTATTTCAGGAGAAATTAAATAAAATTTAAGTTCCTGGATCTTTCCTTGTATTCTTGTTTTCTTTCAATTCAATTAATAATCTGATAAAAAATCTTCTTACTGTTTTTGAAATCATGATGAAATGTTATCACGTGTGAGTCCAAGTTCCCTCGATCATTACTGGTTTTTATTCATACTTTATCACCCGCTAACATTAACTAAACATTTTCTTCTATAAAACCCAGTATCCAGGTTATATGTGGTTGAATGGAGTCCAAAATAAAAATATTATTTATTGGGCAGTGCCTGTGGCTCAAAGGAGTAGCTGTATGCCGGAGGTGGTGGATTCAAACCCAGCCCTGGACAAAAACTGCAAAAAAAAAAAAAATATATATATATATATTTTATTAATACTCTTCATTCTTAGATTCTATTTCACCAATAAAACATCTATACCTGTGATTAAATGTCAGCATTTAAAAAAAAATTTTTTTTTAATTTCAAAATATTAAGGAGGTACAAATATTCTTGCTATGGAAATACATTAGATTAAACTTAAGTAGAGGATTTTAGTGTATAAATCACACATATAGTGTTCATTATATCTGAAAGGTAAGTTTTCAACACTCCCACCTTCCCTCCTTATTGTTTCCAAGACATAATCTTTACATTCCTTTGCACCCACTCGTGCCCATTAATTAGCTCTTAATTATTACAAAGTACATGTAGTATTCATTTTTCAGTTCCTGAGATACATCATTTAATGGTCTGTAGTTCCATCCAACTTGCTGCAAAAGACATTATTTAATTGCTTATGGCTGAATAGTACTTCATAGTAGTTGTACACCTCAACTTCTGAATCCACTTCTAAATTGATGGGTGCTTAGTCTGAATCCAAGTGTTTGCAATTGTGAATTTTTCTGTAATAAATATTTGAATGTATGTGTCTTTTTTATAAAAAAAAAAAAAAGTCTTTTATTCCTATGGATAAATACCTAATAGAATTTCTGGATCACATGGTAGGTCTACTTTTAGTTCTTTGAGGTATCTCCATACTGTTATAACATGTTTATGGTGTGTTGCAGCCCATCTAACCTATGGCTAGGAGGAGTGAGAGTTATAAGAAATACCTGTGTAGGTCAATAATGGAACATCTGGGTGGAAAAGGCATGGAGAGGAATTTAGCCCTCCTAACAAGCTTGAAAGCTTGCGAGATGAGAGCAGTGGTGAATTGGCAGCCTCTACACCTGTGGCATTGAGAAGCACAAGATTAGCCTTATATTAGGCTGGAGAAAGCAATCAAGGAGCATGCGCATTCTATCACAGACTCGCTTACTCTGACTCTGTCTCCTCTCCTGCCTGCAGAATGCCAGCACGGTGTCTCTCTGCTGAAGATTACCAAGCTCTACTAAAGACTAAGATCTATCTCTTCTAAGAAGACTGCTTTACTCTAAGACTCTCTCTCCTGCTGAAGTACATAGCCCTCAGGTACCTAAGAGAAACTGTACCAGAGCAAGGTAACTTAGCAGTACACGTCCGGAACTTAGTTAAGCCAGCCCGAGACCTGGCCAGTCCTGGGCCCTGGCAAGAAGTGTCAGAAGTGACCTGTGACAATGGTGCTTGACTTTAGCTAGAGTCATACTAGATTTATAGAGATCATTGTTAATAAATATGAGCTTCTGTAATTAGAAGAAATAGTAGCATTTGCACATTGTGTTTTCTTTCCTTTAGATATCATCATTTACTTGTGATTTCATTGAATCTACTTCAGTAACTGAATGGGTTTCCTGACAAGAGAAACTTGTTATCAGAACACTAGAAGGGTCTACCTTGAACACACTGATATTTTATTTATGTTCCACTCTCTGAGCTTCTCGGGGGAGAGACTACATTTCTATGTTCAGTTTTCAATTCTTCCATTGATTTTGGCAGGACCAAGATACTCAGCTATAAATAGATTTCGCTTATGACTTAATTTTTTAAAGATCTTTGCACTAATCAAGGGCTGAGGACAGTTACTGAACATAAAATAAAGTAATATTACAAAAGTATGGTATGGTGCCATTACCTTTAAACTTTGTGTATATGGAGTTAACCTATGCATATTATTAAAACTTGCCCCATGATCAGAGATCATGCTTCAGATGGCTGTGGTAAAGTTGAGGAATACAGATTTTAACATAAATTTCCAAAGGATTTTGACACAGGCTGCTGGAACAGTACTTTGTAGAAAGCTAGCACACTAAAAGTAAGCTCGACGCTATTGAGTTAGTCAAATACAGTTTAATCTTAGCTTGAGGATTTTATAATATATAGGGTTGCTGTGAGGATTAAAAACCTGGCATAAATGTTCAACAAAGGCTATTTCCTTTCCATTAGCAAATATTTTCTTAATTAAAGAAACACACTTTAAATAATGTAAATTGCTTAAAATGAAGCTCCTTCCACTTAAATAAATTTTTAGACTTTGTTAGCTGAAAGTCTTCTCCAAGAAATTTTAACTAATATAGACTTTTTGAATAAAATAATATTTAACTTTATATATATTCTTGCATGTGGTACATGTATATTTGTGTTTGTACTTCTAACTTCTTAGTTTGTGCTAATTAGTTGAAGTTTTATTTTATTTCATATCTCATCCTACATATTTTATTTACACAGAATAATAATTTTAATTTGCTTCTTATCTTTGAAACAACATATCAAACAACTCTCATAATTTAGAATAAGTACAGAACAGGAGAAACTTTATATTTTGATCAGAACATATTTGACTTGCCATAAAGGACTAACTAAGCATTTTTAGGAGCTTAATTTATGAGAACACCAGGAATATATTTTAGTTTTTAGCAAAACTCACATGGTCATAATTCGGAAATGTTGGGGTCCCTCCGCAAGAGCAGCATCTGCTGAGACCTGTGGAAAATGGTGGCAATGGACTGAAGAAATATAGAGTTAAAAGCGAAGGTAAAGACATGAGACAGAGTAGAATTAAGAGTGGGAGCCAGGGGTCCATTGCCCTTCATGGGATTCTGGCAATGGCACTAAGTGGTTGCTCCACTCTGATTTTATTAGAGTCTATTTGCCCAGAGGGTAAGATGAGGGAGGGAACAAAGGTTGCAGCAGTTTATTGGATTGATCATATCAGCTTCTATTGTTATTATAATTAATCTTAAGGGTGGCCTTCAGTAATCTGAAATCCCAGCCTTAGATTAGAAGAGCCTCCTGCTTGAGGTCACACACATAGATTTCTAGGGAGGTGTTAAGCTCCACTAGTTCTCTGTGGAGTAAAATGCCATCAGGGTTAATCTCCCTTGAGGGATCGGTAGGCAGGAGGCATTTTCCTCCCATCACCACCACAGAGGATTTTCCTCTGCTACAAGGGATACAAGCTCTTTGGCCCATATCTCACAGCTCCAGCTACTCTGCTGGTCTCTTTCCTAGGCAAATACAAATCTCCACAATGGGTATCTGCTTTGCCTGTTTAACAGGCAGGAAATGCCATAGATTTATTTTTTCTAGGACTTGTCATAGTCTCTTCTATGACAATTATTCTCCTCAGAGTGCTTACAGACCAGCAGGGTGTTTGTAAGCTGTATCCCCAGCAGGCTAGAATTTCAGAAAAGGCAAGAAGTTTGCTAGCAATGGCTAGCTTAAACATAAATTAGCTGACTTTTCTTTGTTCTGACTAACTCAGCTTAGTTTTCCTCTTTTTCTGCGGATTCTTCTCTTTGCCAAGAATGGGCATTCTCCCAACAGAGAAATGACTATGTATACACTTCTAAAAAAAAATTCTCTCCAAGTGAAGATATTTTAACCTCCTAATTGTATTGCGATGAATGCTATTCATTTAATATAGAGAACTGTCAACCTAAATATACACCCAACAGTCAAGGTTGTAATTCCTGGCTGAGAAAAACTATAATTTTATAGTGAAAGAAAAGCAATCATCCCCCCTCCAAAATAAGAAATCTTAAAAATTAAATAAGAAAAGTTTCACAATCAAGTTGCAATCTTCTGATGAAATGACAATGTTGTTTCTATTCCAAAAAAGCAATTTTGACAATATTCTATATCTAAAGTTAACAGCAATATCTTAAGAACACAAATCTTGAATGAGAGTTGAGTTGATTCATGTTACTGAAGGAAAAATGAAGGAAAAGAAATACACAGCTGAGATATAAAACAGTGCAGTAAATTAAAATCAAAGTGAAAATAAAAAATCCACAATATGATCCATCCTAAAACACAAATAACAGGTAACTCAACATCAAAATGAATTTTTTAAATGTGTAAATGCATGCTATTAATTTTAATTTTTTCAGGTTATTTAAAATTAAATATTAAAACAATAATTTAATAAAAGACTCAAAGTTCCTTCATGGAGAAAAAATAATTTGCTTTTACATGAAAATATAATTATTTGCTGGTTTCCTAAATTGTGAATGTTGGAATTTAACACAAAATATGAAGAATGAAAGGAATTTATATACTCTAAAATAAATAAATGAGCAAAAATAGTGGAAGAGAACACTTCTCACTTCTCATTCCTATTACTAATGAATGATTTTCTGCACCACATTTATAAAAGGAAATTGTCATACATAGCTCTTTAATCAGTTGATAAGTTGACATCTTCATAATATAACTTATGATTAATCTAATCAAAATCACAATGAAGCATGGTCTGTTGTCAAAAAAGAAAAATTCCTATAAAGTTAGAAATTGACAGAATACTTATAGAGAATTTTGGTATGCTTCCACTTATTAGTCATATTTTCCTGAAATAGAATCAGATTCTTCTAGAGATCAAAGATATACTTGAGTTAACAATATAGTTTAAGAAAAAAAAAATCACTTACATTGATACCGAAATTTCAGGGTTTTGGTCTCGGTGATTTGAAGAATAAATCTGCGGACCACAGATCAGTGGTAAGACAGAATTTATTTACAGAAAAGAATACAAAAAACACTAACGCTCCTGGAAGAGAGAAAGAACTCAAGTGGGGAGAGAAAAGCTCTCTCCCTTTCTCTCCTGGTCTTTCCCGGTCTCACCTTTAGGCTTTTAGTCTCGGGGTCTATATAGGTGTATGGGCTCCTTGACCAGGAAATGAATGAACACAGTCCTTTCCGCCTGGGCAAGACGAATGAATGTATCAATGAATGAACACAGTTCCTTCCTCAGGGGCAAGGTGAATGAATGTATTAATGAATGGATACAGTCCATTCATGGAATTGAGGCCTAGGAAATTCACATGAAATTGACCTAGGCATAGGAAATGGCGGTTGCATATTTAGTCCTAAGTGTAAAGTTAAGGAAACACCAAGGCGCTGGTGTCTGCTCTGCAGTTGTCCGACCTTTTTGGCTACTGGAGCCTCTGGTGGGTGGTTGGAGGCCCCCCCACTCCTTGCCTATGATCCAGCCTGCTGGTTCGTCAGCCAGCTGACACCGTACCAACACCACCAAGGTGGAGGCCGCAGGTCTGCCAGCTCCACTGAGTTGGCTGGGGCCCCAAATATCCTGCATTAACTGCTGAATATTTACAAAACATCATGTGGGAAGGTTGATCATTCTAACAAGTCCCGGTATAAAAGTCTACAAAGTCAGAGACAATGCAGTGAACAAGAATTACTCTTAAGAGTGAAACATCTATTGTCTTTGGGCTTGAATTGATAAATATAAATCTAAGTGAAAAATACAGGAATGGTACAATTATGACAGTGAGTCAGAGAATAAAGAAATTCTCAAATTTAATAAAGTGCTGGTCATATATTTGAAAGTGATTAGATGTAAGTTTTTTTTTTCTTTTCCTTGTTTGTTTATTTTTACTTATTTTTTTAAGACAGAGTCTCATTTTGTTACTCTAGGTGAGTGTTGTGGTATCACAGCTCACAGCAACCTCAAACTGTTGGGCTCAAGGTGATTCTCTTGCCTCTGCCTCCCAAGTAGCTGGGACTATAAGCACTTGTGACAATGCCTGCCTTTTTTTAGAGACAGGGTCTTGCTCTTGCTCAGGCTGGTCTTGATCTGGTGAGCTCAAGCAATTCACTTGCCTTGGCCTCCCAGAGTGCTAGGGTTAGTCTTCCTTCCTTCCTTCTTTCTTTCTCTCTTCCTCCCTCTCTTTCTTTCTTCCTTCTCTCTATTCTTTTCCTTACAGCATGATGTGTTCTCATTCTCTCTTCCTATCTTACTACTCTTCCTTGTTCTGATTTTTCTATGAAAATTCCCAAGAGCCCTCTACATTTATAGACTATGTCCTCCTTTCTTAGTTATGTCCTCTTTTCTTTCTAAATATTAATCATCTCATTTACCCTAATGATTTCAGATATCATCTATTTGCTGACACTCCCAAATGCATATCTGTAATCTATACTTTTCTTAAACTCTCAAGAGCACACACAGAAGCTCTATATAAAAGTTTAATAAATATCTAAACATCATAATTTTAAGAACTAAACTCTTGATGCTAATGCTCAAACCATCTCATTCCCCTAATCCCTAAGCTGTCTCAATCCTAAAGACTCCACCTTCAAATGCAGTCACGTTGGGGATTGGGGCTTCAACATATGAAATCTTAGTGCACATAGTTCAGTCCATATCATTATTATTCTGTACAACAATAAATTGAGTCAAAATAGTTCTACCTGTGTAAGAAAGCAAAAGTCAAATATAAACCTTGTCCTAAACTAAATTATTTAAAAATAAAGATAATTCTGGGTAGGACTTTTAAAAATATGGAAACAATCATGGAAGAAGATATTTAATAAAAAATAAATTTTGTTTTTGCCTCTGTAGTTTTCCTGCACATGTTTCAAGCTATTAATTCTTTTAAAAAAATTCAGATTGGGCGGCTCCTGTGGCTCAGCGAGTAGGGCACCAGCCCCATATACCGAAGGTGGCGGGTTCAAGCCCGGCCTCGGCCAAACTGCAAAAAACAAACAAAAAAAATAGCCGGGCGCTGTGGCAGGCGCCTGTAGTCCCAGCTACTAGGGAGGCTGAGGCAAGAGAATCGCTTGAGCCCAAGAGCTGGAGGTTGCTGTGAGCAGTGTGATGCCACGGCACTCTACCAAGGGTGATAAAGTGAGACTCTGTCTCTACAAAAAAAAAAAAATAAATAAATAAATAAAAAAATTCAGATTAATATATGAGTATAAATGATTAGGTTATATTGTTTGCATTTGTTAGCTAACGTCCAAGTTGAGACTGAGCCCTTCACCCGGGAGGTGTGCCATGTACCTTTACATTGTACCCGTTGGGTGAGAGCTTACCAATCCCCCTCCCTCCTCTCTTCTTGCCCTCCTTTCTCCCTCTCTCCCTACTTGAATTAAGTGTGTTCTTTTCTTATGTAGTTCTTCATCTACTAGTTTCATTTTGGTATTGAGTACACTGGATGCTTGTTTTTCCATTCTTGTCATACTTTACTTAGGATGATGTCCTCCAAATCTATCCAGGTAAATACAAAAAATGAAAAGTCTCCCTCTTTATTTAAGGCTGAATAGAATTCTATAGTATTCATACACTGTAGTTTATCTGTTTGTGAATTGATGGGCACTTAGATTCTTTCTACATCTTGGCAACTGTGAATTGAGCTGTGATAAACATTTTAATGCATGTGTCCTTATGATAAAATGTTTTTTTATCTTCTGTGTACACACCTAGTAATGGAATTGCAGGATTAAATGGAAGATCTACTTTTAGCTCTTTGAGGATTCTCTATACTCCTTTCTAAAAGGACTGCATTAGTTTGCAATACCACCAACAGTGTATAAGTGTTCCCTTCTCTCCACACCCACGCCAACATCTGGAGTTTTGGACTTTGTGATGTGGGCTCTTCTCATTTTGGATAAGTGATATTTCAAAGTTGTTCTGATCAGCATTTCTCTGATGATTGAAATATCATCAAATATTCATTATTTTTTCATATGTCTATTGGCCATTCATCTGTCTTCTCAGGAGAAGGCAAACCCACAGCCAATATCATACTGAATGGAGTGAAAATGAAAGTTTTTCCACATAGAACTGGATCCAGACAAAGATGTTCACTATCACTCCTACTATTCAATATAGTGCTAGAAATCCCAGGCAATGCAATCAGGCAAGAGAATGATATCAAGAGTATTCAAATGGGGACAGAGGGGTTCAAACCATCGTTCTTTGCTGATGATATAATCTTGTACTTAGAAAACCAAAGGGAATCAATCACAAGACTCCAGGAAGTGATCAAGAAACACTATTATGATCCAGCCTGAGCCAGAGTGAGACCCCGTCTCTAAAAATGAAAAGCTGAGGCAAGAGGATTACTTAAACCCAAGAGTTTGAGGTTGCAGTGAGCTACAATGTCATGGCACTCTACTGAGGGTGAAAAAGTGAGACTCTGTCTCAAAAAAAAAAAATACAATAATGTCTCCACATATAAAATTGATATGCACCAACAATAGTCAAACTGAGAATCAAATCAAGGACAAAATTCCCTTCATAGTAGCTTAAGAGAAAATGAAGTACCTGGGGAAATACCTACCAAAGGAGGTGAAGGATCTCTACAGAGAGAACTATGAAACCCTGAGAAAAGAAGGAACAGAAAACATTAACAAATGGAAGAGCATACTGTGCTCATGGCTAAGAAGAATCAACATTGTTAAAATGTCCACACTACCCAAATTGATCTACAGATTTAATGCACTTCCCATTAAAACACCAACGCCATACTTTGAAGAACTTGAAAACATAGCTCTTTGTTTCATATAAACCCCCCCAAACAAACAAACAAACAAAAAAGTGAAAGCCATGTAATTCTAAGCAATAAATCTGGAGGCATGATGTTGCCAGAGTTCAGGGTATATTGCAAGTCCACAGTGATCAAAAGAGCATGGTACTGGCACAATAAAAGAGACACAGATCAATGGAACAGAATAGAGAACCTGGAGATAAAACGAGCTGCATATCACCATCCAATAGTATAAACCAACATAAGCGTACACTGGGGAAAAAAATGCCTACTTAATAAATTGTGGTGAGAGAGTTCGTTAGCCATGTGTAAAACGTTGAACCCACACCTCTCACCATTTATTGTCTCACTCTGGGTAAAATATTTACTTTAAGATGCAAATGATAAGAAAATGTGAGAAAACCCTGGAGAAAATCAGCCTGGGAAAAGACTTTTTTGAAGAAAATGCCATGGACAATTGCAATGACACCAAAAATAAGAAATGGGACATGATCAAGCTGAAAAGCTTCTTCACAGCAAGGGCACAACAGCTAAAGCAAACAGACAACCATCAAAATGGGAGAAGAAATTTGCATGTTATGAATCTGACAAAAGCCTAATAACCAGAATGTACAGAGAACTCAAACTAATCAACAACAGAAAAAGCAAACAATCCCATTTAACACTAGGCGGGAGACACAAACTAGCTAATTTTTATTTCTTTGTGACAGAGTGTCACTATTTTGCCCACTGAGTGCCATGACGTCACAGCTCAAAGCAACCTCAAACTCTTGGGCTTAAGCAATCTCTTGCCTCAGCCTCCCACATAGCTGGGAGTCTGGGCACCCACCACAATGCCTGGCTACTTTTGGTTGCAGTTGTTATTGTTGTTTAGCCGGCCTGGGCCAGGTTCAAACCCGCCAACGCGTGTATATGTGGCTGGCGCCATAACCACTGTGCTACTGGTGCCAAGTTAGAAGCCTATCATCTTTCTTTCTGTCTTTCTTTCTTTCTACTGTAAATAAATCAATAAAACTTCTCTTTTTACCCATGATTTCCTTAAAACACTAGAAGATAAAAATAAGTCATCCAAGAGTGACATAAATAGAGACATAGGGACATACATCAATTGGTTCCAGTGAAGCTAACTTTTCCCTAGAGTGTGAAGAGACATGGTCTAAAGAATAAAAATTGAACAAACAAACAAAAACAGATATTACTTGACTAATCCAGTTTTACCCCATTGGATCTCTAAGCTAATGGAAAAGTTTTCCTTAAGTGTTATATAATTGCCCAGAGTTTGAAGGTCAAATAATTCTATCATCTTGGATCATACTTGTTTAGGTCCAAATATATTGCGAGCAGTGTCTGAATATTTACTAAAATTAAACTTTACTTCACGTTAGTTGAGAAGGCCTCAAGATTTAACTTGATTTCAAAATTAATATAACATGATTTTCTTGCATATTCAACTCTATGGACTAAAATTTATAACTACTATATTTCCATATACCCAAAATAACCCAAAATGTGAACCTGTAACTTCTGAAGTATTCATAGCTATTTTCCATCACCTCCTACTACTTACTTACTGGGGAAGTCATTAGGCATTCATTCAGTTTGCATATTATTTTACTTGTCTGTATGTTAGTTAAGTAATATGTTGAGAAATTGCTTCATTTTATACATTGAAATCTAATTTAGAAGGTAAAGACAGACTTGAAATATCTGTAATATTTCCTCGCCAATGGTACTGCCATCACCAATTCATTTTATTATTTTACAAAGCTTGACTTTGTCATGTTAGAATGAACTAAACATGTCCAGCCTTCCCTCTCCATCCTTCTTTCTGCTTTCTATTTTAAGGACATCATCGAACCTTGGAAAATTCCAAATGTACCATTCAGTTAATGTTCCAAATAATCTCTTCTTAAATTAACTCGTTTCTAAATACCACAATGAAAATATGCCCTTTGCAAAATTTATCTGATTCTATTTTAAAAGTGCATAAATTAGTCATAAGTTAATTCATCATCTTCTGGACTATACATATATGACTAAGTTATTAAGAAACTTTTTTTATTAACCTCCATTAATTCAGTAGTTCTTTTTGAAAATGAATAAAAATGCAATCTTGTGGAAGTTTTATTAAAAGAGGTGTATGACAATATGCATATATATATATATAAAGACATGTATGTGCATATGTAATTACACAAACAAATTAGAGTTCTGCATAATAGTATCATTACTTTGAGAAACTACTGAGAAAATAAATGGAGGCAGTTTTCTACTCTTTTCATTTACTGGATGTATTAGACATTTGCCAAGACACACCCACTAATTTAAAAGTTAAATTGAAGAATTTTCTCAAATTCTTATGAACTTTGAAAATTCATAGAAAGTAATTCTTCTTTGTTTAATTAAACAGCTCAAAATTCCTTGAATTTTTGTATAAACATGATTAAATTAATAGCTATTGAAAACTGACATTTTATACAAATAGTATATTAAAAGCTCTTTTAATTATAATATATGAGCATCTTAACCACACACAAACATACAAATACAGCACAAACTATAAAGTTTCTTTCTCTTCCAGTTACTTACTTTTATTTATAGTAATGCTAAATATCTTTTCATAATTCATAGCTGACATGTCTTTCAAGATGAATTATTGTGACTCCCTAAACATAATCCACTAAGATTTACGGTTTATAAGGATATATGGTAGAATCATGTAGCTTAGTAAGTATTAAGCAATCGTAATCATTTTGTACTTGAAATTTTAGAATAATATTCTTCTTAAAACTGAAAGAGTAAGTAGAATATTTGCTTTACACATTTTTCAATATATTTAAACACTAGTGGTTTGTTTCTGTTTGTTTTTCCTGTTTTAGTCATGATTGGACTATTACCTTGAACAGTCTCAGATTTGGACAATAAATTTATTACCAAAAGTCCACCATATTTCAACTGAGATGCAAAATATTTCAATATAAAATGGTTATTCTTCTTTGAAAAAGTAAAAACAGTTTTATCCAGGCACAGTAAAGCCATGCTCAAAATTTATTATTATGTTTAATGGTTAAAAATAAGACTGTAGAATGATTATTAATGATATATATACATATGTTTCCTAGTGAAAATGTAATTTATCAGTCAATTCTTGATTTGTTTGAGAGTATAACATGGGATTAATGATTACAAAAAGATAACTCTTGAGTTATGGCAATCTACAAATACTATGTGTCAGTTTTTTATTCAGATTTTCTTCTAATACTGTATTATTGGTATTTTTCTAAAATATACATTTTTTCAAAATTAAATTATTTTTATTATTGCCATAAAATTAGCATTTTCTCATGTATTTTATGATGAATACATCTGACATTGTTGACTGATTTATTTGACTGCTCTCTGTAGACATAACATTTTAAAATGAGAAATACTGGCTCAGCGCCTGTAGCTCAAGTGGCTAAGGCTGGATTCGAACCAGAGATGGTGGGTTCAAATCCAGCCCAGGTCCACCAAACAACAATGACAACTACAACCAAAAAACAGCGAGGCGTTGTGGCCGGCGCCTGTAAAACTCAGCTACTTGGGAGGCTGAGGCAAGAGAAACCCTTAAGGCCAGGAGTTGGAGGTTGCTGTGAACTGTGACACCTCAGCACTCTACCCAGGGTGACAGCTTGTGACTCTGTCTCAAAAAAATAATAATAAGGATAGAATAAAATAAGTAAAATAAAATAAAATAAAAAAATGCTGTCTCTGCAGTTGCTGGTGAGATCAGATAAAATTCTATTTACTAAAGAATATTTCTCATCCCATTTCTCTCTATTCAAATTAAAATGTACAAATATTTAAACTTAAATATTTTTATATGTTGTTTATGTTGTTTTGGTGTCTAGTCATACTATAATTCTGCTATAAATACTCTGAAAAAAACTACTAACATTTTATGGATTTGTGACTCGTTTGAATTAGTATAGTTGCACAATTATAAGCTTTCTTATTTTTATTTTATTTCATTGTTTTTCATGCATATATAGGTATATATGAATCTCATACAAAAATTTCTAATTCATTTTGAGGTAACCCAAAGTACACTTCTACAGTTTTAATCTTAAATCTGATTTAAAAGTGCTCTGCTTTATGTATTTGGTTAATAAACTGAATCTATTAAATTTTATTTCCTATCTTGGTTTTTTGAAATAAATGTTACTGTTCTTTTTTTGTTGTTGTTGTTACTGTTCTTTAGTTTACAAACTTTATTGTAAAGAATTTTTTGAGATTTATTTATGATATAATTCAATTAAATATTTCTGAGGCCTGATTTTAACATCACGCAAAAAAATTAGAAAATTCATTCCTTTAAAAAAGTATAATAACATTGATAAACTTAAAGTTATTTACCAAACAATTCTTTAATATTTTAAACATGTTTAAAATAAAATTGATGAAGAGTAAAAAAGAGAGAAATTGCACATTGCAATACAGAATATTTATAAAAAATATTATGTTTGTACTTCAAGGTGGAAACACAAGTATGTGTGAATTTATTAAAGACAACATTTATTTATTAGAATCATACTGACACTTCATTTTTTAGTTGCAAAATGCATTATGTATACCAAACAACCAATTCCAAGTACATTTGTTTATTGTAAGTTTTTAATGTACTGGGAACATTATTTTTACTACAATAATGTACTCCATCAACATTGATTTACTGTTTGAAAAATCTGATAGCATTAAAATGATTTAACCATTTGTAACGTGTTCCTCCACTAATGGAGCCAACACATCATCAGATACCAATATGTATTTAGCACATTCACAAGAATATTGGAACTGTTGTAAAGTATAAAGCCATCTGCCCACTTTCACCTGCAAATGACAATCAGCAATGAAATGGCTGGGAAAGATGGAGGGAGACAATACAGAGAGATTAGTTAAAGGGTAGAAACAAACAGACAGATGGAAAGAATAAGTTCTAGTTGACAAGAAATATATAGTAGCTGCCTATAAGTAATAATAATTTATTTTATATTTTGAAATAACCAGAAATGGGGATGTGAACTCTAACACAAAGACACAATAAATGTTAGAGGTGATCAGTATCCCAAATACCCTGCTTTGATCATTATACATTGTTAGCATCAAAATATCACAGTACCCCCATAAATAGCTATAAAAAAACTTTTAAAATAGTCTTTATATTATTAACATATTTCTTTAACATTCAGCAGTTTGAACTCCCTAATTATACTTCCCCCGCCAATATTTTCTTAACAACTCTCACTCTTTAATGTTCTTCAAGGAATACTAATCTTCTGCTTTTAATTATGTGATATTTACCTTGTATTTTTAATTATTATTGTTTTTTTCTTATTAAGTCATTTGTACATAGATCATGAATACATTTATTCCATATGGGATTCAATGTGTTGATTATTTATACAAATTGGAGTGCTTACATCCTACTAATTAACATAGGCTTCACCTCATTTACCCAATTACAATGTTAAGACATTTGTGTTCTACACCTGATAGATCCAACCGGTACTTGCAATATGCTCCATATGTGTGGTCCCCCTATTAACTCTCCCTCTATTGACCTGCTCCCAATCCTTTCCCTCCCCCTCCCCTGCCCTACTTTACCCTAGGCTATAGTTGTGATTCATCTTTCATATGACAGTGTGAATGATTACAAATTAGTTTCATAGTAATACTGAGTACATTGGATATTTTTTTCCATTCCTGTCATACTTTATTAAGAAGAATATTTTCCAGCTCCATTCATGTAAACATAAGAGAGGTAAAGTTTCCATTTTTTTAAATGCTGCATAGTATTCCACAGTATACATATACCATAATTTATTAATCCATTAATGGGTCGATGGGCACTTAGACTTCTTCCATGACTTGGCAATTATGAATTGAGCTGCAATGAACAATCTGGTGCAAATATCTCTGTTGCCAAATGATCTTTCGTGTTTTGGATATATACCCAGTAGAGGAATTGCTTCCTTGTGTTTATATAACTATTCCTCTCAAGACCACTAGCAATTCCTAGAAATAACAAAAGCAAAAATTAACTTTAATTGAGGACTCCCTTATAGCTTTCTGATGTGAGGAGGTTGGTGTTTTCTGCTAGGTCTGGAGTTTTAGGTAGGCACCAAGCTAGGATTTTTAGGGCCTAAGATAAATATAAATCACTAATTGCCTGGGTCCAGAAAGTTTCCTTGGTTTCACTATACAGTGAGTTACAAGATCTAGCAGTTCTATGTGCCGGAACATGAAAGTTGCACCAGAAGTTTAATTTAGCAGAAGCTTAAAAACTACACAGTAGATTGTGGCCAATCTTTACATAACTTCTCATACTATCTATGAGAAAGAAAACTAAATTAAGTAATTGTCACATGGCAAAGAATATCCATGTATTTATAGTATGTCGCCTACAGCCTAGAGACTATAAATACAGTGGGCCTTGCATAAATCACAAGCATACAGACTAATAAATGTTACAAAATGAATACATAAATGTAAAAACCATCAGGATTATAAATAGAAAATAAGCAGAACCCCAGAAGTCCACTTTTCTTCATCCCACATGTACCATTACCCCAAATATCATCAATCTCTCTTCTGACCTTTAACATTATTATGAACATTATGTAATCATATTTTAATTATAAATTATATTCATATATATGGTTGCATTCATGGAGGCCATAAATTGGCTTCGGCCCAAGCATATATTTATTGTATCTAAAAAAGGAAAAATTGTTTGTAGACATAAAACAACTAACAAACACACAACACTTACTATTACTGACTTTAATAAATGAAATAAGGTCCCTGACAGAAGAAGATATTTTGGTAACAGTCTCTCATTATGCAAACTAAATAAGAAGTGATAGAGATTCATGTAATATAATTTTTTAGATAAGGTTATATAGAAAATGGTTATCAGGATTTATTTCATGTTCATGTTTTCCTTTTAAATAAACCATTTCTAATCAGGGTACTAGCATAACATTAAGATCTTCCATATGCCACAGAAACAAAAACGAAATTATGTAACAATATATTACACATAGTTTTTCAAAATACCCTTAGGTCATCCAAGTATTTTTAAATAGTTCCAAAATATATATATATATTTTGAATTCTAAGACAAATTCATATTACTGACATTGCAAATGACTTTTAAAGGGTAGAAAATTTGATATCTCTTTTAGATAGAATCTAGGGTTCACATCTCAAAACATTTTCAAGAAAATGACCGCGCTAACCTTGGCTTTTGAGGTTGCTTGCTTTGTTTGTTTTTATTTTGTCTCTTACTTTCCTATTATACTTGTAGTTCAAACAATGAATTTTGGAGCAACATGATAGTGTACGTATCCTCAATTTAATGCATTTAGAAGTCACTACTAATAGGTTTTTTTCTATGTTCTGAAAATGTTGAAATAACCCCAAAAGCTATGAGGTTATAAAGATCACTTACTTTTCTGTGTCTCAATTTATCTGATTATAAGGTGAGAACAACAGGTCTGCTCTACTGTGGTCTTTGGAACTTTAAGCCTTAATGAGTACAAAAAGTTTCTAAGGACTTTACAAGAAAGTAGGCATGTAAATAATATTAATGACATGTCTGCTAGATAGTAATGGAAAATGTGTGAAACAGTATTTCCAAATATCAAAAAGTCAAAACATTTACTTTTATCAGCTCTTAGTACTAACCTCAAAGAAGATTAAAGACCCTTTTATTTTGTGTAACAATCTCTGGAAGTTACTTAGATGAAATTTTAAAAAAGAATATGCCCCAAAGATAGAGGAAAGTTCACAACATTAAGAAAAAAATATAAAAGTTTAATATAAACCTATAGATATATGTCAGATAAAATGATAAATAATGCTTTAAAAATACAATTACCAAATCCTTTTGAAAGAAGATGAAAATGGAATAGATATATCTGTCATCAATAAAAACCAGTGCCATTTAGAAGTGTAGAAAATGGTAGAAGTGCTCATATGGTCTTTTGTTCCATCTTCTTTAGGAACGGGTATGATCTTCAAAATGGGAAGTACAAAAAAAAATATTGACTATATAATAGGCAAAAAAAAAAAAATCATGATTGCCTACCTATTTCTAATTCAAAGGCCGAAGGAAGTTAGATGAGTGCGCATTGGAGGTGATCTACAAACCCCTTTGATAATCCTTACGCAATAGTGGAAAAGGAAGAAGAGCACTGTATGCTGGGAAGGAAAGGGAAAGGGTGTCAGGGACAGTGTGGTTCAGGATACAAAATCAACATACAAAACTCAGTAGAGCTTGTATGTATGAATCATTAAGTTACTTAATTACTGTTACTCTTGACAAATTACAGCTAGTTAAGAAGAAAAGTTCTAGCGTTCTGTTGCACTGCAGGGTGAGTAAATAAAAATTCATTTTATTTTTTCAAATAGTAGAGAGAATTTTGCATGTTAACATAAATGACAAAGGTTTAAGGTGATGGTTGTGCTAATTAGACTGATTTTGTCATTATACAGTGTGTATATATATCAAAATATTCCCTGCACCTTATCAACTTCTATGGTTATTATGTATCAATTAAAATATATACATATATTAATTTTTTTAAAGAAAGAAAAAATAACTCTGACCAGACCATTCCCCATCCCAATGAAATGAGGACCCAGGAGGTGCAGCCCTGGTGTTCTTATTTTAAATTAATACATATATTAATTTTTTTAAAGAAAGAAAAAGTAACTCTGACCAGACCACTCCCCATCCCAATGAAATGAGGACCCAGGAGGTGCAGCCCTGGTTTTCGTATTTTTTAAGAGCTCCCCAGGACATTCCAATATGCAGCAAAAATCAAAACCCCTCTTCCTAGAGCAAATACAGTCAAAAGGGTCAAGACCCACAGGTTGAGAACCACTATACTACAGGAAACAGATGAGATTTTAAACTTATTCAGGTGAGAAGGATTAAAAGTAAAGCCTCTTTAGGATTTTCTGCAAATGTATGTGGTATAAGGGGAAAATGAGGCCGTGTAAGAGGAAAAATAAAAGCTGTCCAATTACAGTCTGCAACTATCTGGTTATACAAAGGCAATAGTAACAGCAAATTTACAAAGCATTGAATTTAAAAGAAAATTTATTTCCAGCAAGTAAACCAACAGGAATGATTCTTTACTTCAAACATCTTAATCTTTTGGTAAATTGAGCAGAAAATCTGAAAAATAAAATATAATTGAAAATAAACATCATAAGGATGATGTATATACTTCTTCAACAGTATTATTAGTTTGTCAGAACTGTGACAAGAAATACAATTTTCGTGAAAGAATATTGACTGTCCAATAAAAAGTATAAGTATTACTTTCTATTCGGTCACTTATCCAATTAAAAAAAAGCCCTATTTGTGAATAAATATTTCTTCTATATTGATACTTGAAACCATAGCCTGATAGATAATGTTAACAATATTAATGGCATGTTTTAAATTGACTATATAGCATGTTCTTAGACTTGTATCTTTCATACGTGCCAATGTATTTCTATTCCTTCATTCAATAACACTTTAAATGCACCTGCTACAATAAATAACACCTCTATAGTAGGGTGGTCTCACGTATTCTTATGTATACAACAATAAAACTTCAAATAAATTTAAATTATCTTAGTTTCTAACTTTCTACATAGTTAAATATTTTCTTATTGTGGTATGCATGTGTGACTGTAAGTGCATGCATAAAAGGCGGTGAGACACTTTGTCAATTATAAAATGTCATAAACATCTTGTCAGTATTTCAATTAAAAAGAAGTTAAATTTTTTCTGAAATTATTTCTATGTAGGTATTAATATATTAAGCTAAAATGATATTCCATTTTATTTTTTTAATATTTCAGAATTTTTTATAAATCCAATTAACTACAAAATAAGAAACAACGTTTTTATTTAAAGACTGCGTCTCATTATGCACAAACAGAATGATCTAAGTAATAAATTCTAAGTAAGCATATAATTGTAGATGTTTAAGTTGCACTTTAAACTATTTGGAAAGATGAAGACTTTACATCTTTTGTTTTAACCTGGATGAAGGTGGAATGCTTTCTTCTTAGTAAAGGATCATAACTGGAGAAGCAAGAATCCAATGTACTCTATTCAAATATGAAGGCTAGGCGAGCTAATACAGGGGGGAGTTGGGGAATGAGCAAGTGGGGAAAGGGGAGGAGGGAGGAGAAATGAGGGGTCACAGCGTATGACACACCTCTTGGGGGAGGGACACAGTTATAAGGGGGACTTTAACAAATGCAATCAGTGTAACCTGATTCTTTGTACCCTCAATGAATCCCAAACAATAAAAAAGAAAAATAATTTAAAAATAAACTATTTGAAAGTATTCATTTTAAATATAATTATTATTATAGAAAATTGATATCAAGGAATGAAATTCCAAAACAAATACCATATTTATGTGTTACATGTTTTCACAAATAAAATATACAAGGAAAATAACAGATATAATAATAGCATATAAAAAGTCACTCAGCAATAAACATTCAACATTATCCTTTGGGATTATGTCTTTTTTACCTTTACCCCTAAAGCATGGGTAAATAGATTATATTAGGGAATTGTTTGAGTAATGGAATGAATAAATTTGGAAAGGCCCAATGTGCATATTGTCAGAGGACAGCATTTTTTTTTCACTCACTACCTTTTAGCTCTTGTGAAATGTTAAACATTCTAAGTGCAAGATGAGCAAACAGTATTATCTCTATAATGTTGGTAGAATTAATATAATTATACTGAAGTAAGCCCTTTTTAAATATAAGCTTATGAAATCCTTTAACTGGAAAGTTCATAGGGTAAAAATATATATACTCTATATTTAAATAATGTTTTTTAGAATTTCTTATATTGCATCACCTTCTGCCACCGAAATGTAGAAGCTTTTGACAGCATTAAGATTGATTTCAACACTAATACTTCTTATGGAAATAAGTCCATGCAATATGAATCTTATGCTAAGATTCACAAGTCTGGGGCCTGACGCAGTGGCTCAAGTTTATAATTCCATCAGTCTGCAAGGACTAGGCAGGCAGATTGCCTGAACTCATGAGTTGGACATCAGCCTGAGCAAGACCGAGACTTTGTCTCTAAAAAAATAGCCAGGCAGGGCAGTGCCTGTAGCTCAAAGGAGTAGGACACCGTCCCCATATGCCGGAGGTGGTAGGTTCAAACCCAGCCTCAGCCCAAAACTGCAAAAAAAAAAAAAAAAAAAAGTAGCCAAGCATTGTAGCACAGCTACTTGCGAGGCTGACCCAAGAGAATTGCTTCAGCCCGAGAATTTGAAGTTGCTGTGAGCTGTGACACCATGGCACTCTACCTACAGTAACAAAGTGAGACTGTGTCTAAAAAAGAAAGATTCTCAAGTCTAATAAGTTGGGTTATCGTGAAACAAGAATTCCCTCTGAAAATATCCAGAATTACTGGAAGGGCAGTTAGCATTTACAAAGCTGGAAAATTTCTCTTTGAAATAGTTTCCAATATTTTTCTTGAATCATGATGAATGACAAGTGACATCAAATTTCCAAGTTATAAGATTGATTTTTTCACTATTTAATGACAGATAAATCTACATTTTAAAATTTTACAATTATATAATGAGTTAGTTTCATTGATATTGATTACTATAACACGTGGATGCTGAAATGTTTAATAGTTTAAGTACAATAAACCTTATTATTCAATCATCTGACTGTAAAACATAAGTGTCTCTAAATCATGAGCATTTCATGGACATGTTTTTGTTAGAGGAACCAGGCTATTTTTAATAGAAACTTTATTCTATATTTAACAAAAGACTTCAAAGGCATGTCATCTCCTTTCCAGTCATCAGCAAGAAAAAATAGCATGGAGAAGCACTCCATTCTTATAATGGAAGAGGATCAGAGGTGGCCCAAATCACTTTTAAGAATATTCTCATAACAGAACACAATCATATAGTTACAATGGGCATGACAGGTACATCAAGAAAGTCAGATAGTTTTATAATGAAGAATTAGAAGATATTGTAACAATTTCAAAAGCCTTCAATCAGGAGAATGCCAGGTATGTTAAATGGACCCAAAAAAAGACAATTGGTTGGACCAAAATGAGTTAGGAGGAAGATAGTAAAAGTTGAGGTCAGAGAAACAATGGGCAGGGAGATTGGTAGGTACATATTTGTAATAATTTGACTGCTATTGTGATGACTTTGACTTTGAAATTGAAAGAGATAGAAAACTATAAATATTTGGAGCAGCTGAGTAATACATGTAATTATCAAAATTGAAATGGCTTTAATGGAATGAACAGGAAGTGACCTAAAACAGCAAACTTCTCTTCAAAGATAAATTTGTGTATGCAGTCTACATAAAAGAGCTTAAAAGGATACTTAAAATCAGTTGGCTCACTTCTAAAATTTTGTTTTAAAGTTTACAAGATTCGCTGTTTTCCCCCCATCTAGTGCATTTTTTTTTTTTTTCTGTAGAGAAAGAGTCTCACTTTATCACCCTCAGTAGTGTGCTATGGCGTCACACAGCTCACAGCAACCTCTAACTCTTGGGCTTAGGCGATTCTCTTGCCTCAGCCTCTCGAGTAGCTGGGACTACAGGCTCCTGCCACAATGCCCAGCTATTTTTGTTTTCCAAATGGGCGAGGCCGAGTTTGAACCTGCCACCTTTGGTATATGGGGCCAGTGCCCTACTCCATGAGCCACAGGAGCCAATGAGCCACAGGCGCTACCCAGTCATCTAGTGTATCTTCTTCCCTTATCAATTGATATCTTCTTTTGTCATTGGAATTCTCTCATATGAGAGTCCTTTGGCATTCTTTAGCTGATTCCAATTCAAGAAAAAGTTTCACTTATAACTTTCATTTCTATTTTGCGTATATATAATCATTCACATTCACATAACTATTTCTTTTTCAAACTTTAGCCAAGAAATAACTTTAATTTACAAGAGGCACCTTTGGTTCAGTGGGCAGGGCACTGCCCCATATACTGAGGGTGGCAGGTTCAAACCCGCCCCGGCCAAACTGCAATAAAATATAGCCAAGCGTTGTGGCAGGCGCCTGTAGTCCCAGCTACTTGGGAGGCTGAAGCAAGAGAATCGCCTAAGCTCAGGAGTTGGAGGTTGATGTGAGCAGTGTGACGCCAGAGCACTCTACAGAGGTCAATAAAGTGAGATTCCGTCTCTAAAAAAAAAGAAAGAAAAAAAAACCTTTAATTTATTATTATAATGATATATAAACTCTACAAAGCAGCATGCTTGTCATATCCTTTAACATATTTCATTCCATTGCCTAATGCTAGGATTGTAGTTTGAACCGCATTAATTGAAGGGATACTATGGTCTTTGTTTTTGCATCTATTTATGTCGTAAATTATATTTATAGATTTCCATATGGTGAAGCATCCTTACATCTCTGTGATGAAGCCCACTTGGTCATGGTGATTTTTTTTTTAAAACTGCAACAAATATCATTTATTTCCTGAAATAAAAGAGAATTGTACCATCTTTACTGAAAAGATTGGCTCCCAAATTAAAATGGGCACATACATGAATGTTTTATGCGTGAGTTTTCACTTAGCAAAATTCATAATATCAATATGCACAAAACTCTTCTAGTACTGTTTGTTGGTAAAAGACTGGAGAGTTTTACTTAACAAAACCTTGAATAATATGATAGGTAATAAAACATGTTTCCCTGTGCTTAGCAACAACTATGGAAACACTTGTCTCTCTTGAGTGGTAAATCTTTATCACTTCTTTACAAACCTCACCTATGTCATAATAGTTTTTGTTGAACCTTGCACAATTGCAAGAAAATATAGATTGTGTACATCTTATGAAAGATAATTTTCAGTTATTAAATAGTATCATTGTTTAATATAGTGCCCTAAATTATCGCCTATTGTCATCCTCTCTATTTTCAAGCAACTGGCAAAATTTAAATGAGCTCTTTTATTATATTTTTTAAAATTTATAACACAATAGACAAAATTCAGCCTTACACACACTGCTGTCTTAAAAGAAGAGGAAAAGAATTGTGAGTAAATAAGATTTTAAACTGCTTCATTTTTAGTTGTATAATATAGAAGGCCAAATCAAATGAGTAATAAAAGGGAGAGCAATTGAGACTCCTAGGGTATTAACTTAAAAATTTCTAGTCTGAATGATGTCTCTGTATAATCTCTTTCAATTTTCTATTATTGCACATCTTAAACAATTATGAACACATGTGATATGGAAATTTATGCCCTTAACTCTATAAGGTGGTAAATATAACATGCAAAATTTATTTGAAAGTATTAATTTGGTTTTATGAAAACAAAGATAAACAATGCTATTTAAAGAACGTAAAATTTGGAGCAAGTGGAATTGGGTCAAAAATATAATTTGATGTATTTTTACTTCAAAACAGAATGGCCATTTACTATTTAAAAATGGTTAGTAACTTCATGTGATATTCACATAAATGTAAACATTACACAAATGCCCTGAAAAATAGGAGATGATTCTGGAATTAAAAAATAAATAGCTAGAAAATAAGAGAGATTCCATCTTAACAACACAAGATAAAAATTGTTTCATTAAAAATACTAGCCATTGACATATGGATAATTCAGTGTTTTCCCCAAAAAAGAACTTGAGTATTTCTGTCCCTTTCAAATATCTTGCCTTGAAATCTAATTAAAATTATCTCACAATTAGAGGGTGGTAGAATATCTATATCTAAGCTTATAAAACAGTAGTGATTATAGAAATGATTTTTCCTTTTATGCAGTATAAACTTTTTAATCCTACCAATAAATAAAATCAGCTTCAACCAATACACTGCATGGGCTTACTGGTTTAGGAGTTAGAGAAGTTTTGGAGAACTAAGTAGTTTATTGAGATAGAGTCATCTGTTAGCTTTACTTGAATTCTCAGTTTTGATCATATCCAAAAATGAGGTATCTTTTTTTAATGTAATTCAATTTGGGTAAAACCCAAACAACATTTGTTTAAAATTTGTCCTACTTTCTCACACACTCTTTAGATTGTAAATTAAATTAAAAGAAAACAATATCTTTAAAAAATATATTCCACTAAAAAAATAAATAAACCTATAAAATAGCTTATGGGTTTAAAAGGTAATAAAGTCATAAACATCCTCACTGTGTTTTTAGAATATTCTATTGATAAAGAGTAAGACTTACACACCTTAGATAGATTTTAAATATTTTCATTAAAAACTAAGATACAAACACAAACATACATGTTAGTCGGACCTAACATGTATGGTCAGGGTCACTGACATCAGGTCATCGTCTTTCACCTCCACATCTTGTCCCTCTCGAAGGTGTTCAGAAGCAGTAACAAATGTGGAACTGCCATCTCCCATGATAACAATGTCTCCTGCTGAAATATGTACTAAAGGACCTTCCTGAGACTTTTATAGTTAACTCTTTTTTATATAAATAGAATGATCACACTCTAAAATAACAATAAAATTACAGTGTAGTAAATACTAGGCAATAGGAAGTTTTTAGTTTCATTATAATCTTACAAGATCACCATCATACATGCAGTTCATTGTTGACCAAACTATCATTGTGGGGCACATGACTGTACTGTTGATATATTATTTTGTTTTTTACATATTTAAAAATTAAAATATCTTCAAATATCCTATGTTTTAAAAATCCAATAATTCAATATTTTATATATATACACACACACATATTTATTTACTTCAGATTAATACAAAGGTATGAATGATTGGTTCTTTGTATTTGTTAGGTAAATTTTAAGTTAAATTTAGGCCCTGTGCTGCATATCCTTACATTGTGCCCATTAGTTGAGAGCTTAGTGATTTCCCTCTTTCCCCCTTCTCTTCCCTCTACCCCTCCCCCCAGTACTTGAATTTAATTCTCTCATGTGGGTATGTAAGTGTTCATCTAATGTTTTCATATTAGCATTAAATACATTGGATATTTGATTTTCCATTCTTATCATATTTTACTAGGAAAAATGTTCTTCAGCCATCTAGGTTAAGACAAAAGATGCAAAGTTTCCATCTTTTTGAGGGCTGCATAGTATCCCATAATATACATATACCACAGTTTATGAATCCATTATTGTGTTGATGGGTACTTGGGTTGATTCTACCACTTGGTAATTATGAATTGAGATGTGATAAACATTCTAGTCCAAATTCTAGGAAACAGTCTACCATTCCTTATGGTAGAATTTTATTTATTTATTTATTTTTACTTCTGGGTAGATATCTAGTAATGGAATTGCAAGATCAAACATAAGATTTACTTTTACCTCTTTGAGGAGTTTCCATACTTCTTTCCATATAGGCATATAATCCCACCAGCAGTGCAAAAGTATCCCCTTCTCTCCACATCCATGCAAGTATCTGCTGCTTCAGGACTTCATGATGTGGGCTATTCTTACTGGCTTAGATTATATTTCAGGGTGGTTTTGATCTGCATTTCTCTGATGATTAAAGATGAAGAGCAGTTTTTCATGTGCTTATTGGCCATTTGTCTTGTTCAGAGAAGCTTCTGTTCGTGTCTCTTGTTCACTTATATTTGGGATTTTTGCCCTTTTCTAATTGATTAATTGGGTTCTCTGTAGATTCTTATTAGCAGATCTTTGTCAGATTTGTAGATTGCAAATACCTTCTCCCATTTGGAAGGCAGCCGACATATACTCCAATTACAGTCTAGCTGAGAATAAAATCAAAGACACAATACCCTTCACAATAGCTTCAAAGAAAATGAAAGACCAGGAAATATACCTAACAAAGGAGGTGAAGATCTCACAGAGAAAACTATGAAACCCTGAGAAAAGAAATAGCAAAAGACATTAACAAATTGAAGAGCGTATGTTCATGACAGGGAAGAATTAACATTGTTAAAATGTCCATACTACTCAAAATGATCTATAGATTTAATGCAATCTCTATCAAAGCACCAACATCATGCTTTGAGAAACTTGAAAAATAGTACTTCATTTCACTAGAAATGAAGCAAAGATCCTAGAGATTCTAGGTCCTAGTAAAAAAAACAAAATAGCCAATGAAATCCTAAGAAATAAAAACAAATCTGAAGGCTTCGTGTTATCAGACTTCAGGTTATATTAAAAGTCTACAGTGATCAAAGCAGCATGGTACTAACATAAATATATACATCTATGGAATATAATAGAGAACCTAGCGATGAATCTAGCCGCATATCTGATTTTTGATAAATTAAACAAAAAAAATACTGGGGAACAGAATCTCTGTTTAATAAATGGTGTTGGAAAAACTGGTCATCCAAATGTAGAAAACTGAAATTGGACCCACACCTCTCACCACGTACATAAATTGACTGTCACTGGATAAATGTTATAAATTTAAAATAAGAAATGTTAAAAAATTTTAGAAGAAAGTATGGGAAAAACTCTTAACAATATTGCCCTGCAAAGAGATTTTATAAAGAAGACCCCATGGCAATTGCAATAACACCAAAAGAAAAAAAATGAATGGGACATGATTAAGCTAAAAATCTTCTGCACAGCTAAGTGTACAAAATTATATTTTAAATTGGTGAAAATTATAAAAACAGAAAACAGCCTTGAGATCCATGAGCTTAAAATTTGAGAAAATTATATTTACAAGCTCCATTTGTCTCCCTATTAGCTAAGGAATTTAATTAAATCTGTGTAAGAGGTTGCATGAAATTAAGGAGTTAACATTTGTAAAATATTTTAGCACAACGCTATAATCCCATAGAAAGTTAATATCATACAAGACTGACTTCAAAACTTTGACCCACTTGTAACAACAGTGTAGGACAAGCAAGGTACAACTTTTCAGTTTCTTTATAACTAATGACATATTCAGCCCACTTTTCAAGATTATGAGGTTTAAAGGAAAATATCTGTGCCATAGAGAGACCATTCTTTTTCCTTTCCCATGGAAAGTCTCACAAATGATAGGAAGGAGATGTTCCTGATCAAGAGTATATATTTTGAAGGCCACCAATATTGAATGATTTAATGACCAAGAGACTCTGCTGTTTTAATTATTTGTTGTTGCTATAGCTTTTATTATTTGGAATTCTCCCCTGCCTGTCTACTAGTACATATTTTGTGCATCATATGCAGTTAGAAATCAGATGTAATCTGTGTATACTTCAAAACAATTTTAGAATACCCATGTGAAATGAAATGAGAAAACAGCTACTCACTCAGAGGGGAATCAAAGTCCATCTAGAATCCAGAATTATCAATTTTTGAAGTTTAAAAAAGTTAACATTATTGGAAAAATAATTACTTTATCATTTTAATGAGCTCCAAGATAAAGTATAACGCAAATTAAAAAATGCTTTTCTCTGTGTGGTGGATTGGAAATTCTCTAATTAAAGAAACATTTTCTGTCCTACTATGATTTATGCTCTTCTATTTCCCAACCAATGTGCCTTTTACTGTAACTCCCTCAAAGATTTACATAACTCTTTAAGAAAACTTTAAGTGTTAAAGGTATATTTGTATTTCACATTGTGAGGAGAGGCATTTCAAACTGAACAAAAGAAATAAAACCTGTAGAAACTTTGCCCACACTTGACCTTGTAGAGAAGAAACAACAGGATGTTCTGTATAATGTGGTTTCAGTTGGTACGTAGCACTTAACTTTCAGAATGCAACACAAAATGGGTATGGAAAAATGGAAATAACTATACAAGGGAAAAGATGAATATACACTGATATTAATTGCATTTCTTTTTTTTTTATATTGCATTTCTTAAGAGTTTTTAGAACTTTGTCATGAAAGGATAGGAAAGAGTAGCAGATATGTGAACCCTAAAAACCTAAAAGGATGCTAGGGTTAGTAAACCTTGAGAAAATACCTATGTGACAGGTTGATAGTTGTGACTTTGGCTACCTCAGTGAATAATCTTTTAAAATTCCCTCTCTCCTATACATGTATGTGTGTACACTTTATGAGAAAGAGAAAGTATTTTTGCTCAAATTGATGATAACCACTTTCTCATATCTTCCTTCACAGCAGGGAAGATGCTAAGCAATACTACAGCAAACAGCAACCCATGGCACAGTTGCAAACTAAGCGGAAAGAGCAATTTACAACTTCCTTGTTGGGTGGCTAGTGGACCCCAACCTTGAACAGTGGCCAGCAAGGGAGATGGCACTGAGGAAAGAAACAGAAACCTGCACCAAACTTTGTGCATAGAACTAGAAGCCAGTAAAGGCAAACCTTGTTTCCTGTGCCTGGTGGCAGCATGAGAACAACCAGCACCTGTCCTGTTTCCCAGAGTCTTTTTATTGGGTACAGAACAGAGAATATGTGCAAGGAGGCCATCAGCTGTCAGCATTCAAGGTTAAGAATGTTTGCCATTTACTCAGCCTTCCTGGTCGAGTAAAGGGCATGGGGTAATGGACCATCTGAAGTGGCCACACAAGGGTGCAATGAGAAGAGAGAGGAAGGAGAGCAAATCTCATCTCCTGAGACAGACCACTCTGCTTCTCTAGCCTAAGTAAGCTATTAGTTGATGGTCTCAGCTGTCTGCGCTTCTGGTTTCCCCATGCAGGGACAGTCACCCAGACATTCCCCTGACTGGGCACCTTACCCTGAGTTGGAATGCCTATCTGCCTGCCACACTTTCTGAATAGAAAGTTCTAACAAAATCATAGTAAGTAACCCTATAATTAAAGTAAATGACTTCAGAAAAGGTAGACATCTTGGTATCAAACATAGCAGATAACAAAACACGCTATCAAATTTGACTAAGTTCATTGCGTAACATAAACTTAATGGACTCTAAAAGACTCTAAGAAAGTATTATGCCAGTTTGGGGACATAAAATATATTCACTTATCATTCAGTAAGTCTTAGATGAGTCTTTCCAAATGTGATTTATTCAGTAAATGAAATTATTAGAAGCAATAACAGTAGCAATTTTAGAAATGTGTCCCCTTTTTAAAAACTTTTTAACAATCATAAAACTAATTTACCTAGCCAGGCATTGTGCTAACTAAGCACTTCGCATGCATTAATACATATAATCTCCCTGCAATCTAATTTATCTCATGAGGGAGTTTCAACACACCAAATTTAGATATGATGAATAAAACTTGAAGAGGACTAAAATGTGAGTTGTATAAAAATTAAATAATTATGTAATATTCTCAAGGAACATAGTTAGAATTCCAAATGGGCAAGGGGTTTAATGAAGTGAATGTACTCTATTTATTCTCTCTGTTTCTATTTTCTAATTTGCTTCTGTGACAGGTAAAAAGATATATTAATTAGCTAACTTAATAAAAAGAGAAAAGATACTGTTTACTCTTATTGTAAATGAAAGAAATCATTACAGAATGTGTGGACATTAAAAGGGTAATAAAAATTATTTAAAATAAATCTCTATGTCCACAAATTTGGTAACATACATGAAATAATCAATTACTTGAATCACACATTCTGAAAAACTCACATAAGAAAAAACAAAAAATCTGAATCTCCCCATATTTATTAGAGAAATTAAATCAATAGCTAATAACCTTCCAAAACAAAAAGCCCTAGAACCAAATAAGATTGATGGTTTAATGCTAATAAATATGTAAGGAATTTCTATATACCATTTCATGTATATAGAAAAAAGAAAATAGAAGCAGAAATAATACTTACTAAGTCATTATTGAAGGCCAAAATTGCCCTAATATCAAAACCAAAGACATTGAAAAAGAAAACTACAACTGGTGTCTTTCACGAACAGCAATGCAAAAATCTTTTTTGTAAATTAACAAATCAAATCTAACAATGTATAAAAAGAATTGAAAGGGGGTGTTATCCCAGGTTTTCAAGGCTGGTTTTACATTCAAAGATAAATCAATATAATCCATTATATTAACAGACTAGGACAAATAAACAACCTCCCATGATTGTATAAATATATCCAGAAAGAGCATTAAACAAAATTCAACCCACCCATGAAAAAACTCTCAGTAGAGTAGGACTAGACAGAAAATATCTCAATTTGATTAAAAAAAGTGAAAAAAAATTACCACAGCTAACATTATTCTGAATGTTGAAAAATTAGAAGCTTTCCTCTTAAGATCAGAAAAAAGGCAAAGATGTTTTCTCTCATGCTTTTCAATAAATAAGATACTAAAGTCCTAGCAAATGTAATAAAATAAAAAATAATTACAAATATTTATATGAGAAGGGAAGAAATGTTAACTTCTTGGGTGGAGTCAATGTGATTGTCTGCATAAAAAATTCGCCTAGAAAACCCTCTGCCATAACTAAAAACCAATTATATAAAGGTTTCAGGATATGAGTTTAACACATAAAAGTTATTTTCCTGCATACCAACAATAAATAAGTGATAATTTGAAATTACCATTTACATGAGCACCAAATATATGTGTTTATTTTTAGCTATAAATCCTAGAAAGTATTAAAAGATTCATATGGAGAAAATAAAAAAAAAATGATGAGAGATGTCAAAGCACAAATAAATGGAGAGATATTCCATGTTCATTGATAAGAAGGTTCAATATTACCAAGATATTATTTCTTCCTGACTTAGTCCATAAATAGCATCAACACAAGTCCAGTGAAAATGCCAAATAATTTTACGTGTATGAATAACAAACTGAATCTAAATTTATATAGACTAAGACACGACCAAAAAACATACACAGGCTCAGTTTCTGCGGCTCAGTGGTTAGGGTATTGGCCACATACACCAAAGCTGGCAGGTTCGAACCCAGCCAGGACCTGCTAAACAACAATGACAACTTCAACAAAAATATAGCCTGGCGTTGTGGCACGCACATGTCATTCCAGCTACTCAGGAGGCTGAGGCCAGAGAATCACTTAAGACCAATAGTTTGAGGTTGCTATACGCTGTGACACCACTGCGCTCTATTCAGGGCAACATAGTGAAACACTGTCTCAAAGAACAAACAAAGAACATATACAGTTGACCAGTAATCATATGAAAAGATGTTAAGCAGCATATGTAATTAGGGCATTAATTGTAAATTGAAGCAATGATAAGATATTACTACATATCTATTAGAAGGGTCAAAATTCAAAACACTGAAAATAACAAATACTGGCAAAGATGTGGAACAACAAGAACTCTTCAATCACTACTTGTAGGAATGCAAGGAAATATAGCCACTTTCGAAGACTCTGGCATTTTCTTATAACACTAAACATATTATTATAATATGATGTAGAAATTGTAGCCCTCAGTATTTATACAAAGTAATTGAAAACTTTCTTCCACATAAAAACCCGCTCAAGGATGTTTACAGACACTTTAGATATAATTGCCAAAACTTGGGAATAACAAAGATGCCCTTTGGTGCCAACTGTACCACTGTGGCATGGGATGTTGCTAGTAGGGGAGGTTTTGTATATTTCTAATAAAATTTTACATACCAAACCTTAGACCTACAAACCACAGAATATAAACAAAACATTTATTTTTTTAACAAGTGAACAGTTTATTAAGAATTAAACAAAGGTATGATGTGATACAGTACAAGCAAGACACTCAAGATAGGTATCATAGTACTACTCACACAAAAACTTAAATTTCACCTAAAAAAAAATTACAAGACAAAAGAGAAAGCAATTTCACTGTTACAAAATAAGATATTTCATGCAAAGTATTAACTCTGCCCCCCGCCCCCCACCAAAGCCCAACCTCCCAACAAACAAAAAACTATCTGGGAATACTGCTGTGCTAACATATTAACCACAGTACAATCATTCATAGAAAAACAGTAATTAAGCAATGAATTAAACTAAATAGCAAAGTTCAAACTATCATAAACTCATACAGCACAATGATTTTATAAGACAAGCAATTCCAGAAATCTTATAAACAATAAAAAAAGAAGAAATATTTCAATATTATTCTACTTGATCTGGATACACCTGATATTGAAATTGAAGAAAATAGGCTTGGCGCCTGTGGCTCAAGCAGCTAAGGCGCCAGGCATGTACACCTGAGGCCAGGCCCGCCAAACAACAATGACGGCTGCAACTAAAAAATGGCTGGGCGTTGTTGCTGGCGCCAGTAGTCCCAGCTACTTGGGAGGCAGAGGCAAGAGACTCGCTTGAGGCCAGGAATTGGTGGTTGTTGTGAGCTGTGATGTTGGGTGATAGCTGGAGGCTCTGTCTCAAAAAAAAAAAAAAAAAAAAGAAAAGAAAAGAAAACGAAAGAAATTGGAGAAAATATGTTGTTGTAAAGTGAAATTACAAACATGTTTCACTCATATCCTAAACAACATATTATGAAGTTGAATTAAAAAATTAGTGTTTAAGTAATGTACTTTGGTCAAAATTGAATCCAATTTATATGAAAGTTAGTCACTATTTTCTTTTCTTTTTTTTTGGTTTTCTTTCCCTTGCCCCCTCCCTCATTCTCTGTCTGCTCTCTCCTTCCCTCATGCCCCACTATGTCATTGATTATCATTAATTGTCCTCAAATCAAAGTTGAATACATAGGATTCATGCTTCTCTATTCCTGTGATGTTTCACTAAGAATAGTATTTCCACCTCCATCCAAGTTACTACAAATGCTGCAAAGTCTCCATTTTTTTGATGGCTAAGTAATATTCCATGGTATACACATACCATCGCTTACCAATCCACTCCTGGGTTGAAGGACATTTAGGCTGTTTTCACACTTTAGCAATTGTAAATTGGACTGTGATAAACAGCCTAGTACAAATGTCTTTATAATAAAAGTTTTTTTTTTTTTCTTCTGAATAGATGCCCAGTAATGGGATTGCAGAATCAAACGTGAGGTCTAGGTTAAGTTCTTTGAGCTTTCTCCATACTTCCTTCCAAAAAGGTTGTATTAGTTTGCAGTCCCACCAGCAGTATAAAAGCGTTCCTTTCTCCACACATCCGCGCCAGCATCTGCAATCTTGAGATTTTGTGATATAGGCCATTCTCACTGGAGTTAGATGGTATCTCAGGGTGGTTTTAATTTGCATTTCTCTAATAATTAAGGATGAAGAGCATTTTTTCAAGTGTTTACTGGCCATTTGTCTGTCGTCTTTAGAGAAGATTCTATTCATCTCTCTTCCCCATTGATGTATGGGATTGTTGGGTTTTTTCCTGTAGATTAATTGAAGTTCTGCATAGATCCTGGATATTAAACTTTTGTCAGATTCAAAATGTGCAAATATCCTTTACCATTGGGTAGGTTGTCTATTTGCTTTGAGTGTTGTCTCCTTGGCTATACAGAAGCTTTTCAGTTTAATTCAGTCCCATTTGTTTATTGTTGCAGTTGTGGCTATTGCCATGGCAGTCTTCCTCATAAAGTCTTTCCCCAGGCCTACATCTTCCAGTGTTTTTCCAATTCTTTCTTTGAGGATTTTTATTGTCTCATGTCTTAAATTGAAAACCTTTATCCATCTCGAATCAATCTTTGTGAGGAGAGAAAGGTGCACATCCAGTTTCAGTCTTTTACATATGGGTATCCAATTCTCCCAGCACCATTTATTGAATAGGGAGTCTTTCCCCCAGTGAACGCTCTTGTTTGATTTATCAAAAATTAGACAGCTGTAAGCTGCTGATTTCATTTCCGGGTTTTCTATATGATTCCAATTATCTATTTCTCTATTTTTGTTCCAGTACCATGCTGTCTTGACCACTATGGCCTTGTAATACAGCCTAAAATCTGGTACGGTGATACCCCTGGCTTTGTTTTTATTACTAAGAACTGCCTTAGCTATACAGGTTTTTTTCTGGTTCCATACAAAATGCAGAATCATTTTTGGAGGTCTTGAAAGTAGGATGTTGGTATTTTAATAGAGATGGCTTTGAATTGGTAAATTGCTCTGGGAAGTATAGACATTTTAACAATGTTGATTCTTCCCAGCCATGAGCATGGTATTTTCTTTCATTTATTAAAGTCCTCTACTATTTCCTTTCTTAAGGTTTCATAATTTTCTTTATAGAGGTCTTTGACCTCTTTTGTTAGGTATATTCCTAACTATTTCATTTTCTTTGAGGCTATGGTGAAGGGAGTTGTGTCTGTGATTAACCTCTCATCTTGACCGTTGTTGGCATATACAAAGGCAACTGATTTATGGACATTGATTTTATATCTTGAGACATTAATGTATTTTTTGATGACTTCCAGGAGTCTTGTGGTTGAATCTTTGGGGTTCTCTAAGTATAAGATCATACCATCAGCAAAAAGGGAGAGTTTGACCTCCTCTGCACCCATCTGGATGCCCTTTACTTTCTTGTCTTGTCTAATAGTATTGGCTAGAACTTCCAGCACTATGGTGAATAGCAATGGTGACAGAGGACAACCTTGTCTGGTTCCAGTTCTAAGAGGAAAAGCTTTTAGTTTTACTCCATTCAGTAAAATACTAGCCATGGGTTTGTCATAGATAGCCTCTATCAGTTTAAGGAATGTGCCACCTATACCCACGTTCCTCAGTGTTCTAATTAGAAAGGGATGCTGGATTTTATCAAATGCTTTTTCCGCATCTATTGAGAGGATCATGTAGTCCTTGGTTCTGCTTCTGTTGATACAGTGAATAACGTTGATAAACTTTCAATGTTAAAGTTAAACCAACCCTGCATCCCTGGGAAAAAACTACTTGATCATGATGTATAACTTTTTTGATGATAATCTGTAATCTATTGGCCAAGATTTTGTTGAGAATTTTTGCATCTATATTCATGAGTAAAATTGGTCTAAAGTTCTCCTTTTTAGTTCGGTCTTTACCTGGTTTTGGTATTAGGGTGATGTTTGCTTCATAGAATGTACTGGGGAAGATTCCTTCCTCCTCAATTTTTTGGAATAATTTCTTTAGCATAGGATTAAGCTCTTCTTTGAAAGTTTGATAAAATTCTGGTGTGAGGACATCCGGAACAGGGCATTTTTTGTTGGGAGACTTTTTATTGTTTCTTTGATCTCAGTGCTAGAAATTGGTCTGTTCAGGACATCTATTTCATCTGGGCTTAGTCTAGGGAGAGGGTGTGATTCCAAGTATTGATCCATTTCCTTGACATTGTCAAATTTCTGGGCATAGAGTTTTCCATAGTATTCAAAGATAATCTCTTGTATTTCTGTAGCATCAGTCGTTATTTCCCCTTTATCATTTCTGATTGAAGTTACTAGTTATTTTACCTTTTTATTTCTAGTGAGTCTGGCCAATGGCTTATCTATTTTATTTATTTTTTCAAAAAAACCAACTCCTTGTTTCGTTAATTTTCTGAATGATTCTTTTGTTTTCAATTTCATTGATCTCTGATTTAATTTTGGATATTTCTTTTCTTATGCTGGGTGTAAGCTTAGATTGTTCTTTTTTTTCCAATTCCTTCAGCTGGCTTGTGAGTTTGTTGATATGCTCTCTTTCTGTTTTTTGAATGTAGGCTTCCAAAGTGATAAATTTTCCTCTCAGGGCTGCTTTTGCTGTATCCCATAGGTTTTGGTAATTTGTGTCTTCATTGTTGTTATACTCAAGGAAGTTAATGATTTCCTTTTTTATTTCTTTTTTTTTCTTTCCTTTTTTATTCTTGCTTTACCCAAGTGTCACTCAGCATAAGGTTGTTTAACTTCCATGCCTTTGTGTGAATTTATGCGTTTTGTTGGAGTTGAGTTCCACTTTTAGTGCCTTGTGGTCTGAAAAGATGCAAGGTAGAATTTCAATTCTTTTGATCCTGCTGAGGTTTGTTTTGTGTCCTAGGATATGGTCAATTTTGGAGAGTGTTCCCTGGGACGATGAGAAGAATGTTCATTCTATATCTTTGGGATGTAGCTTTCTATATACATCTACCAAGCATAGTTGTTCTAAAGTCTCATTTAAGTCTCTAATATCTTTATTTAATTTCTGTTTAGAGGATCTGCCCAGCTCTGAGAGAGGGGTATTAAAGTCCCCTGTTATTATGGTGTTATGGGATATCGTATTGCTCAAACTAAGGAAGGTCTGTTTCACAAATCTGGGAGCATTTAAATTGGGTGCATAAATATTTAAACAAAACATTTATTAACAAGCCAAATAACCACAAACAATAGTTCATAAAGGTACACAGAAGCTTTTGGCATAATATCAAAAAACTGGAAATCTAATTTTCATCAACAAGAGAATGGATAAACACATTGTAATATATCAATACAATGAAAGACTACTCAGCAATTAGAATGAATTAACTACTGATGCAACTAGGATGGGTCTCATAAATATTTTATTGAGTAAAGAAAGTCACACACAAATAGCACAAACTGTATAATTGTATTTACATAATACTATAGGGCAGATAAAGCTAATAACTGGTGATAAAAATAAGAATTGTGTACACGTGTGTGGCATGGGCAGGACATTGTGTTGATTGGAAAGGGTGACAGGATATCTTCTGGAATTATGGAAAAACAGTCTTTTTATTCTTTTTAGTGATAATATCATGCAAGTATACATTGTCAAATTTCTCTAACTGTATACACCGAAATTTATTGTATATCATTTTATAAAAATAAGCCTCAATAAAGGAAAAAAGAAAAAAAACCTTGGTCCATGTACATTCATTATGCCACTTAATAATGTGATTCTTACTTTCAATATTTCTAAAAAATTCTACTTATAATTACCCTTGATGTGTTCTATATCCTCTCTCTCTTTTTTTTTTGAGACACAGTCTCACTATGTCACCCTCAGTAGAGTGCCAGGACATCATAGCTCACAGCAACCTCTGAGTCTTGAGCTTAAACAATTCTCTTGCCTCAGCCTCCCAAGTAGCTGGGACTACAGGTGCCCACCCCAACACCCACCCAGCTGTTTTTGTTGTTGTTGTTGCAGTTGTCATTGTTGTTTAGCTGGCCCAGACTGGGTTTGACCCCACCAACCTGGGTGCGTATGACCGGCACCATAACCACTATGCACAGGCGCCGAGCCTATGCTCTGTATTCTTTAAGAGATTTATCATTCCTTTTTGTTTAATTATTGTCCTTAAGTGTCTATTAGTTTTGTTTTCCTTTAATTTGCATGTTGTTCAGTTTGGGGCATTTATTTCAGACCCATTTTGCTTTTCAGACATATTGTTTGTGTGTAAGCTTACCTTTAAATTCCTATTGGAACTTGGTTGCGTTCATTATTGATGACCACCTGGAGCTTGGCCAATAGGCTAGACCTCAGCTTTTGCTTTTACAGCTGAGTCGTTGAATGGATGGGCAGAAAGTCTCTGCTTTTGTAGTTTGGATTTACTCCATTCTCTACTACTCTTCCCATACTCCTTGATTAAAGAGCACATTGCTTTTTATTGTATCTGGTTATTCTCTATCAAAATCCAGCAGTCCACAGCAAGGGTTAGAGGGATGTAGAGGGCCTTCCAACCATCTGGTGTATTTCTCCACTATCTCCTAACAACCAGGCTTCAAAAACATCCTGAAACCAGCTCTGCAAAACTATAAGTCTTGCTTGTGCTACATTTTGTATCTCACAATTTTATCTCATTTTTTTGCTGCTTTTGTTCATTCCTGTAGTTTTTTTCAGAATTTAGTTTCTGTGCTATCTTTAATAAATGATTTTGGGAAAACTAGTTATTCATATCCAGAGGAATTAAATTGTACCGTTATTCCACATAATACACAAAACAATACAAACTGGATTAAAAATTTAATTTAAGGATAAGGCCTGAATCTGGTCAAAGATTTTATGGGTGTAAACCCAAAAGCACAGGCAACAAAAGCAATGATAGAAAAATAGGATTTCATCAAACTAAAAAGCATATGTACAACCCAGGAAACAATCAACAGAGTGAAGAGACCATTTACAAGCGGGGAGAAAACGTTTGCAAATAATACATCTGATAAGGGGATTAACTGTCAAAATATATAAGAAACTCAAACAACTCAATAGTAAGAAAGTAAATGATCCAATGATATATGACACTAGAACTATTTTTAACATATTTCTCAAAATAAAACATACAAATGGCCTGCAGATACATGAAAAAATAATTCAACATCAGAGAAATCTAAATTAAAACCATACCTAGATATCACTATGCATGTGTTAGAAGGTCTGTTATAAAAAAAAAAAATGATAACAAATGTAGGGGATGATGTGGAGAAAATAGAACCATTGTACATAGATGATAGGAGTGTAAATTGTTAGTTATTATAAAAAATAATGTAGAGTTTTCTAAAAAAATTAAAAATAGATCTATCATATGATCCATCAAATCCACTTCTGGTAGACATCTAAAAGATATGAAATCAGTATATCAAAGAAATATCTGTCTTCCCATATTAATAACACCACATTATTAGCAATAGCCAAGACATGGAATTAAGATATGTGTCCATTACTGGATAAACGTTTAAAGAAAATGTGGTGCATGCACAATGCAGTCTTTAAAAAAGAAGGAAATCCTGGGTTGGCACCTGTGAAAGGAGTAGGGCGCCGGCCCCATATGCCAGAGGTGGCAGGTTCAAACCCAGCCCTGGCCAAAAAAAAAAAAAAAAGAAGAAGAAGAAGGGAATCCTGTCCAGTCTGACAGCTTAGATGAACCTGGAGGACATTATATAGGTGAAATCAGTCTTGTATAAAAAGATAGATACTACATGATTTTACCTGTATATGGAATGTCAGAAAAGTTGAATTCACAGGAAAAGGGAGTAGAATGATGGTACCAATTGGATAGAGTACTGGGTTGGGAAGATGTTGGGCAGAGGACACAAAATTTTAATTAGGAGTAGTACGTTGAACAGATCTTTTATATGTTATGGTGTCTATAGTTACTAATATATTGTATACTTGAAAATTGATAAGAGTAAGTATTAGGATTTTTCACTACACTTCATAAAAATAATAATTATGTGAAATAATGTAGAGTTAAATAGCTTAATTTAACCATCTCCCAGTATGCACATATATTGAAACACGTTTTCCACCATTAATATACACAATTTTCACTTGCTAACTGAAAAGGAATATACTTATGGTGACTAGAAAATAGTAATATATTTGAGGAGAGGTTCTTCACTTGGGGAATTTTTTTTTTCTTTCTTTGAGACTGAGTCTCACTTTGTCGCCCTCAGTAGAGAGCCATGGCATCACAGCAACCTCAAACTCTTGGGCTTAAGTGATCCTCTTGCCTTAATTTCCCAAACAGCTGGGACTATAGGCACACACCACAATGCACGGCTATTTTTAGAGACGAGGTCTCACTCTTGCTCATGCTGGTCTCGAACCTTTGTGTTCAGGCATTCCCCCCCTTGGCCTCCTAGAGTCCTAGGATTACAGGTATGAGCCACGACTCCTGGCCTGGAGAATTTTTTTTATTTTTATACTTTTGTGCCAGTGTAAGACTTTTACTAGACTCATGTTATTTTAATATAAATAATAGATAAAATAAGTGCATGAAGATCTATAAATACATAAACAAACCCTATTAATCTGGCCAAAGGTATTAGTAAATGGGTTGTGCAAAACTTATCTTATGCTAAAATAATTACTTCATGAATTATTAAACTAAATTTTCCAAATTATTGATCATAATGTATTCTGCTTCCTACAGAATGTGCATGTGTATGTTATTGGATATTAGTTTTGAATTATATCAAATGTATACATATACCCAAGAAGTCAGATTGTATTTCTGATTGAAAACTTGATCTAAATTTTTTATCAACCCATTGATTACTTGGAAGATATTATGAGGCTACAAAGTAAAGATTTGAGCAAAACTACCATAATCAGTCTGGAGAGCTGGATTCATTGTCATTAGAATTCATGAAAATACCAGACTTGGGGGGTGGGGAGGATGTATCAGGTAGAAAATATAGAAGAAACTTTAGGTACACATTCTCAGTAAATTTTAATAACGTAGCTTTCTTTCCTCTAAGAGTGATGGAAATGAATATTTTTAGGCATATAGTTTGACTGGATTTTGTTTCTGGGTATATTCTTCTATTTGAGAAAAAGCCATGATTCTTTGAAGTTTAGGGCAAACAGAAGAAGCTGATACATTTGAGACACTGGATCAATACTCTCATTTCTTTCTTTGGAAAGAGAAAGAAAATTGACAATTAGTTTCGAAAAGAAACTTATTTCAGAAATACAATTTTATGCATTCCCAGATTCAACTAAATTTTTCATTGCTCTCTGTCACCCCCAAACATTTTAAATCTAGAAATAATTTCGTAAATACATTTGAATCATGAAATATGGGACACAGAATTGAGATAAATATATTACCCTGGAGATTTACATGCCTGGTAAAGACAATTTCATTTCATCCCATTCTAGCTGTCTGAAAGTACTTTTTTTTACTGAAACTGACATTTAATGTTATAATTTTATATCTGATCAATGAAGCATTCATTTATATCAAGGGCTTTCATGATGAGAAAATAAAAGTTACAATTTACAACTCCTCCTATCTAACCAGGGCACATTTCCCAGGAATGACTTTCCATATCAATGCAATTTAAAAGTTTACTGGATCAAACAAATAAATAAATACCATAGCATTCAACTTCGTAGGTTACTTATAAGGTAAAAATGTTGTAATTAACTCCCACCACTTCATTAAAATTATTCTTGCTAAATTTGATCCTTTGTTGCTAAATTCATTAAATCAGTTTTAGTCCTCAGCTTAATCATTCCAATGACATCATACTATTTCCCAGTTCTTGAAATTCCTTCTTTCTTAGTTTTATATTGCATATTTACCTGTTTGTCTCCTTCTTATCAGCCATATTTTTATATCGTCTTTGTAATAATTTACAGGTGAATACTTGTGAAACAGGCCTAACTCTGATACTTTCATTCCTATCCTTCCACTATTCATTCTTTTCCAAATTAATTGTATCTCCTCTCATAACTTTAGATGCCAGCTTTATACCAATTATTCACCTTAGGTTATAACTGTCTTCAAACTATTTTCTCAAGTCCAAATGGTGAATTAACTAATTACTCTCTATCTATGCTGAGGTTTTTCACAACAGTTTCTTACCATACATCTTCAAAAAAAAAATTACATTTGTCCCACAAAACTTTTCCTCCTCTATTGTTAGCTCATCTCTTTAAATTTTACATCCATATCATATGCACAAGAAAAAAATGGAATCTTTGTAGAAGAAATTTATTCTTCAACTCACACAATGTCCTAGCTATTCTATACTCTCAACATGTCCATGTTTCTTATCTTCATTACCTTCAATCATACAACCACATTATTGTGAACCTAAATTTCGAAATTGGTTCTAATAACTTCTCGCTGTAATCATATTCTCTCTACCGTCCGTAACAGAAGGAAAGATCAATTACCTTTTTTAGCCTTTGTAACTCTAGCACTTAGTGTAAAATTTAACATTGGGCACATTCACTTGTTAAAATTTGTTGGCTAAATATGACTACCTAATTAAAATATTTCTTAAAATTCCTTTTCTTAAATTTTGTTAATGATTAAAAAATTCACCTGCATTAGTGGCATAATTCAATTTATTCATTTATAATACTTTTAAGTTCTCTGATGACTTATGGCTCTATTAAATATAGATTTTTAAAAATTTGATAGAAACACCTGCACTTAGTTTTGTAAGGACACTCCTAGGAGTTTAATTAATTGGATGCCAGACTTCTGTCATTCCCTGGATTCATAAAGTAAGGTAGAAGGTTTAACCTCTATAGCATCATTAGAAGAAGTCGGTCAAGAGAATTCCTGGAGAATACCTTCGTGGTTCCTCCTCGTACCCATGTTATTATACATACATGTTGTTCTTTGCAATGTGACTTTGCAGTGACCCACTGAAACCTGAGTATACTTTCCTGTCCTGGGGAGATCAAGCTTCATCACAGACAGCCTTTGACCAAGCTGATGGAAAATGGTTGGAGTCACAACACGCCAGTTTAAAGACAAAAACTTAGAAAACCCTGAATGTTTCCACCCATTATTCTTGCATTTCTACGGTCTGCCAACATTCTTATGGTCACTGAACTGGCAGATGAATGTGGCAAAGCTCATATGTAAAATGAGGACAATACATAAAATTATTTTTGTGTGCAAAATATACAAATCATTTCACATAATTTCTCTTGGCCCTGCCCACAACCACCTACATTTTACCAGATGGCTAGAAAGTGTAGTAATTCATTTTAGTCTATAAGCACACAACATTGTACATTTGTTATACCACTGGCAATCAACTAGCAGCATGAATGACATATAGTAGGTATAAAAACTCATAATTATACACATTAAGTCATTGTTTAATATATTTATTTAGTATCTTTCTGACTTATATTTCTACAATTTATCACAATGATACTGACAAAATTGGAGCACTGCTATTCGCCTGCAGTAGGTTCAACAATGGAGTGTCATTCAGTGCCTACATGGGTTCCAGGGATAATAATAATTATCACCTACCTTGTCTCAATAAAGCTGCAAGATCAATTAATTTCAAGTTCTTTTTGTATGCATATCCAAACACAAAATATCGTAAGACTAAACAGTTTTTACAAACACTTCCACAAGAGATAGGCACTTACAAATTTTCTCTGTTCCACACTGAAAATCACAGTATTAAAATTGGTGATTTTGCTTTGTCTTCTGATGTAACAGCCACTCTGTTCCACATTCAAAAAGATTCTTGGAAAAAAAAATAACTTGTATTGTTTTCTGTTTTTTAATTTAGTTTTTGCCTCTGATCGTGTAAACTAGGGCTCTGTATAGGAAGAATGAGTTTTGGCTATGATGAAGAATTATGAATACAAGATCTAGAAAGAGCAGAGTACTGTTATGTGAAAAAAATGAAAGAGAAAATAGGAAAAATGGCCTTTCTAGAGCTTTTCTCCACATGTGAAATAAGTATAAATTCAAAATGAAGAAACCTGGTGGAACATGAGTCAGGACATTTACTATATGAAGCTGGGTGAGAGGAATGCTAAATAATTCTAGACTGCAGAAAAGGAATAAATATGGCAATCCCTCATAGCTAATACTGTTACTGATTTCTTTTTTATTTCTTGACTTGTCAGGGTCTGTCATTCGCATATCCTCATCTATTATGAAGATTTTGTCAATAGTATTTCCTAAATGTGTACTATTTAGACTTCTATTGTGATATTAAATATATTTTAACACTGTAAATTCATTTCCCCGCTTAGAAATTCTGTTACACAAACACTCTACTCTCTAACTCCAGGGTGATATTTGAGGATAACAAACATTAGATAATGGTAAGTTGGTTACACATAGCATTATCTGTTGGTAATGACATAATAGCAGAAAAGTGGAAACAAATTAAATCTCATTCTAAGCGATATTAAGATACTAAGTTATATAAATAAAATGGATGCAATTAAGAATGCTTAAATGGGGTAAGAGAATTCTTATAGAAAAGTGGATTTATACATAGACTATAATTTTTTTAATTATTGTGAATATGCAAATAAAACATAGATCCCTTTAAATTAAAAATAATTGGACACTTAGGGGATGATGCCTGTGGCTCAAAGGAGTAGGGCGTCAGCCCCACATACTGGAGGTGGTGGGTTCACACCTGGCCCTGTCCAAACAAGAAATAGACATTTAAGATACACCAAAACATCTTCATTAAAGAAAAGCAATTATTATCCTCTCCCCTTATCTTCCAGTGATAACCAAACTTCTGATTTTGTGTGCTATCCTTCCAGGTAGATTTATAATTTTTATACATACAGACAAAAACAGTTTAAAACTTTGCTTTTTGCAAGTTTAGTTTTGGTTGAGGATTCATGATTTTAGACTAATATGTACATTTCTCTAAAAATTTTAAAAAGAACCTAATAATGTGTTTTTGATGTTGTTGATACACATAGATCTAGGTCATTCTTTTATAAGCTACATGAGTTTTTCATTTGATTGTACATTGTATTATTTAACTATTTACAATGATGTTGAAGTTTTTGCCCTCTACTTTTTACTACTTCAAAAATATCACACTTTACATCCTTTACTATGACTACTTACCAATAAGTATTACATTCAACAAGACAGATACAAGGAATGAAACCCTAACCCTAACCCTAATGGTTTTGGAGAACATTAGTTAATTGCATTTTCATTGGCCAGAATTCAGTTTCATGAATCACTACCAGAAACTGATTGTGGGAAATACAGTTATTCTATATACAGGGGACAGGGGAATGAAATATAGTTAACTCTGACCTTTTGTTACCCCTCCAATGATAATTTGATAGCAAATGATAAATTATATTATGATTATGTACATGCATGTTCAAATATAGACAACACTCTCAGAGACTGAGGTGGGTAGATTGCTTGAGCTCAGGAGTTGAAGAACAGCCTAAGAAAAATGGAGACCTTCGTCTCTAAAAAAATAGCCAGGCATTGTGGCAAGTGCCTGTAGTCCCAGCTACTTGGGAGGTGAAGGCAAGAAAATCTATTGAGTCCAAGAGTTTGAGGTTGCTTTGAGCTGTGATACCATAGCACTCTCTCAAGGGCGACAAAGTGAGACCCTATCTTAAAAAAAAAAAAAAAAAAATTCATGTGTTGTACCCTAACCCCTAGTACCTCAGAATGAGATTGTATTTAGAAATGAGCCCTTTAAATAGTTGATTACATTAACATTAGGCCATTAGGATAGGCCTTAATCTAATATGACTGATGTCCATATAAAAAGAGGAATTAGGACATATGGAGAAAGAGACGCCAGGAAAATACACACACAGAACAAAAGCCAAATGAGCTCAGAAAGAAAGCAGCCATTGGCAAGCCAAGGAGAGAAGCTTCAGACTGAGCCAAATTTTACACCTTGATCTCAGACTTCCAGCCTCTAGAGATGTGAGAAAATAAATTTCTTTTATTTATACCATTCAGACTGGAGTATGTTGTTAAGCTTGCCTGAGAAAATTAATACAAATACTATTGAGCATAGAAAAGTTCAGAGAACTATATAAAACTTCATTTCCCAATTGCTGCTCAAATTGCTGACCTCAGGGTATTGCAAAATGGGGGCGCTTTGCAATGTTTTCATTCATTGACATCATGTAAAATAAAAATAAAAGAACAAAAAGTTTTATCCAAAAATGAGCATGTTATAAAAGATTACAAAGAATATATTTATCCTTAAAAGAAAATTCATGATTCAGGAGAGATTATGTTACATTTAAGAATATACACTTATTCAGATAACTATAAGTCTTTTCCTAAATATAATTAAACCGTATCCATTTTACAGTGATATTTACTACCTGTGTCTTATTGCTAAGATCATTGTACAACACAAGATAAAAACAAACACATTATTGATAAAATTAGCTGGCATAGTCTTAAAAAACTATTGCACATTTTAGTCCTTAGATCTCATTGATAATTATGGTTATAATCATCTTATTTTATCATATTAACTAATGTATTCATTTATTGTTCGCTGAACAATTTTCCTAAACAGCAGGGTAAACATTAAAGAAATAACCAGGAATAAAACATGACTACTTATTTTAAGAGAGCTCCTGGTCAATTTGCATATGAAAGATAAATGAAGAAATAATAGCAAATAAGTTTCAGAGGTGCTAAGTCATATGTCTTTTCTAGGACAAGGCAGAGGTCATGATGTTCTAGAAGATTTGAGCAGTAGGCTATGATAAGTTTTACATTAAAGTTAGCTAGGATATCTAAAAATTCACTTCTGTATTTGGAATAAGGCAACTTGAATCAAGAATAAGTCTTTAAATATAGCCCCAGAAATGGAACTAGCTATTAGTTGAATACCGACAATGGTTTAAACAGTGCAATTCAGATCTGGACAAATCTGTTTCAGCAGATGTTGTTTTGAGGAGGATGGGATTTATTTCTTGATCAATGGTGAAAAAAATTTACATTTACCATAAAAATGATCTCTACAAAATATAAGGTAAAAAATAGTGTTTTGCTAATCGATGTAAATTTTTGCTTAGCATTCCCAAATCTTACAAGCTTATAAACTCATACCAATATTGATTGTGTGTATGAACAAATAATAAAAGTAGAAGCTAGAGTAAGGCCAATATAATTAAAAATACATATTTGGCTTTTCCCCTTAAGGATAAGTACGATATATTTCAACCAATGTTTCCTAAAATTTTCAGATTTTAAGCGTTATAGACACAAAAAACTATGTGGTAATTAAATGAAAGAATATATGCAATTAAAAGAGATTTTTTATTAGATCTTATTTATCCTTTATGTGATAATTATCCTTAATAGTAGAGACAAAATATCACATGTCAATTTTACTTTTTTGAAGTTTTATTTCTAATTTTTTTATTTATTCTTATACTGAAAATTTTCATAGAGTTGGCCACAAATTTTTAGTTTCATAAATGTAATAAGTAAAACACTATTATGTTTCCTATATTCCTATTAATCTCCCTCTCAAAGATGAAAAAAATAGAATCCCCTGTTTCAAGTCTATGCATAAGAAAGCATTTATAATGATTACAATGAAAAGCAAAACCAACAGACTAGAGCAAAGCTGAGAATTCTCCAGTTCATTACATTGGAACTATCAATGTCCTATGTTGAAGATGTTTAATTTTATCTGGACAATTTTCTTTCACTAACCACATTCAAAATAACACAGAGCAATCCACCTACACAAATACATTTATTGCATTCAAACTCCAAGTCTGCACACAAACACATATGGACATGTGTCAAGTGATCGCAAGTAATAAACTATACAACTTGGATTATTTAAATCAGCTATCCATGAGGTTTAAGATTTATATAAGGACATGTAAAAGCTCACATTCAACAACAAGGCAATACCAAGGCTGACTGATCTAAAAAGGAACACCTGACAATGGAATTCATGAAAATAAAAAATCCTGTAATGTGGAGACAAAGCCAGTAATATGTCCTACCTTTCCATACAAACATATAAACGGATAATAAAATACAATGCAATAAATGTTATCATGGAAGAATATACAAAATGATATAAAGGGTTAATTTTGATTTAAAGAAATCATTACAGAAAATGATAAAAGGATTAATTTTGATTTAAAGTTTCAGAGATAGCAAGAATAAGAGTATTTATTTCATTTTTATCATGAAGATTTTGTTCATTTAATAAAGAAATGAAAAGAAGAATCATAATCGGAATAAGAAAAAAGGCCAAAGTCAAGAGAAGAGAATGTTATGGGAATATTTTATGTTAAAAATAGAGTTCTTTGAACAGTAAGTTAACAGGAAGTTAACGAGATTATATTTGCAATTTTATAATGTGCACCCTCTCTGACTTCATCGTTTTTGTTTTTGCCCCATTCGTGAAATTTTTATGATAACAATGTTTTTAATTTTAGTCTGGTCAAATTTATCAGTTTCCTGAATAATGGAAAGTGTTTTATGTCTAGTTTTAAAAATTCTACTCCAATTTCATAAATCACTTATTTTCCAAAATTGTATGCTTTTTGTCATTTTTTAGTCTGATTCATCTTGAACTGTTTTGGGATTTCATATAGAGGACAATTTCATTTTTTGCTTTTGATGGGTTTGGAAAATCCATGTGGCTAGCAACAACATCCATTGTAAACAAATATTTTTAAAAATTTTGTCTGTATTTAGGAGGGTCAATGTCACATATCTAGAACATATTTATGTGTGATATATTGTATATTTCAATGTATCATTATATATGTGTTATATATTATATTATATTTATTTTAAAATGTATTGATTTTATTTTTCCAATGATGATAATTCTGCCAATGACACACTTTCTTAAACATCACAGCTGCCAGATAATTATTGATATTCAGCAATGGTAAAAGTTTGTTAGTCCTTCATTATCATTTTCTCTTTCCTATAAAATTTAGAATCTGCTTGTCAAGTCTGGCCAACAAATGTATGGTTGTGATTGCTTTAAACCTCCTTTAGAAAATAGGCATATTTAAAACATTTCTTTAAAACACATGCAAAATTATTTGAGTATTTATTATTATTTATTATTTTTCCATAAGATCTTGAAATGTTTTACCATTTCTCAGGTACGTGACAGTTTTTGCACCAAGGTGGATGGTATTTGCAATGTACACATTCTTGAGTACATTCCAGCTGCCATGGGCTCCTTCTTAGCAGTTCTGCACCTCTATTTTCAGTTTCTGTCTTTGCAGCTACAGGTGCACCTGTTATGTTCAGGATGATCCTTGAATAATGGAGCTTCCTTGTCAGTGTGGAGAGCCGGTATTCCTTGGGTTTCTATTAACCACCACCATCCCAAGAACAACCAATAGCTAATCACTGATTAGGATGGGAGTATTAAAAACTGCCTTTTCTACCTGGAGGTGGAAAACTCCAGTATAGACATTGGGCCATATCTCTCAGGCAGAATAATGCACTTCTCCTAAAATCACTCCCTTTATTGACTTCTTCCCTTCCTCTGTTCTTTCTTGAGAAAATACTTTGTACTTGAGCCTCTGGCTCGTGGTCTGTTTCTGGGGAAACATAACCTATCAGAGTATTATTTATTCCTTAACTATATTTTTCACCCATTCTTACTGCTATATGCAAATCAAAATTTAATTACTTTCTATGTATATGATCCTCTCATCTGCGAATACTTTTCATTTATTCATTCAAATCTTAAAATATATTTATTTTTCTTATATTATTGCATTGGGTATTCTATTCTCAATTTTAAAGAAAAAGATTTTGATATTCCTCCATGGTATTTGCTTAGGGTCCTTGTACCGATCTTGTATCAGCTTAAATATTTCATGTTTATTCCAATTGTTTAAAGAATTCCTTAAATTGAGAATATATGTTGAATTGCATTCAAACATTAATCTGCATAATTAAGTTTGTTAAATGATTTTTTTCCTGCAAAGTTCTGTTCTATTCCTTTTTTAAGATATGGGATCTCCCTCTGTTGCACAAGTTGAAATCTGATAGAGCTCACTGTAGCCTGAAATCCTGGTCTCAAGCAATTCTCCTGACTCAGCCTCCTGAGTGACCAGGACTAAAAATGCATGTCAGAACACTCAATTAATTTTATTTATTTATATTTTTGTAGCACCAGAGTCTTATTATGTTGCTCAGGTGGGTCTAGAATGTTGATTTATTTTCTATTGTTAAACCACTCCTCAGTCATGATTTATACCTGAATTCAACATTTTTTAAATATATTGCTGAATTTTACTTGCTAATATTTTGCTTATCATTTTTATCTTAGAAATAAGAGTGGCTTGTATATTTCATTTTCTCTACAACTCCTTTATGCAATTTGAGATTAAGGTGATATTATCTTCATAAAATAAATTGTAATTTATCTTACTTTTATAATATATTCTCTGGAAAGTTTATGTATGATTAAAATTATTTGTATCACTAGTGTTGGGTAGAATTCATTAATCAAATACAGTTATCTGGTTTGGGATTTGGCCTTTCTGATTTATTGTGGAGTATTGATTTTTTTTAAGTCTTCTAGTTCTTCTTTACTCATATCGTATACTTAAAGGAACTTTTATGGTTTATATGTTTTCAAATTTGGTGGCCAAACTTGTTCACAGTATCTTCTTATCTGTCTAATTAATTTTTGTATCTGTAATATTGCTATATTTTCAATTTTTGACATGATTAGCATTTCAGATATTAAACTTAATTTTGCTTTATATTTGTCCTACTTTATGTTTCTTATATGCATTTACTTGCATTTTTTGTTTTGTTTTGTTTTCAGTTTATTAGGTTGAAAGATAAATACACTGTGTATCTTCTTTAGTAAGTAGTGTGGGCATTTCAATATACCAGGATATATTTAATGATTCAAATTCTAAAATTAATTACTACCTTCACCATCCTCCTAGACAATGCACGAAATTCAGAAAGTTTTAACTCCCTCCCCTATTCAAAAGTATATGTTCTTTGAGTTGTATATTTTAATTATAGATTATCTCTTTTTTTAAAAAAGATGTTTAATTGCTTTTCATTTTTTTCTCAAACCTATAAGGTAATTTTAAAAATGTATCCTTTCCAGCTGTGCTCTTATCTTTATAAATGGTAAACATAATTAGTATATAGTGTACTCATAATTAAAATATCTGAAGACTTTGCTTATCTATTCCTATTTTCTGCTGATTTGCAATTTTTGGCTTCAATTGTGTTGCTTCCACTTCCTGGACATACTATTACTTTAGTATTACTTTAAATCATTACTGCTAATAATTGGGCTGCAAATATGTATTTCTCTACTTAAGTTTTCATATTCTGAGGGACTTTCTCCCTTGTTATGCTCAGCTACAATACAACACTATGAATAGTTTCCTTGATACTGCTATAATGATGGTGAGTTTATCTCTGGTTCATAGTTAGATTGAAAACAGAACTTTGTGTAGCAGATTTTTGGAGAAGTGTTTTACCTTTTAGACTCTCTACCTTAGATGAATAGTGGCTTTTGTTTCTGCCTTCATTCCTGGGAGGCTATGTAAACAAAGCCTAGGTTCTAGACATTTACCAAATGCTCTCATGGTTAAAGAGTCTTCTGGATAACATTTATCTCTCTGGAAATTTGCTGCATTTTGGCTTTTAACCTTGGAATTCTTCAGTATCTAATCACCCAATGGCTGTTTTTTTTTTTTTTTTAAATTATTTAAATGTATGCTAGAAAGATCCTCACGTCTGTTTATCTAGCTGACCTTGAACCTCTGTAATGGTCCTTGGGTGAAAGCACTGTGGGTAAAGGGCTGTTAGCACTTTTTCTGGTTTTAGCTTCTTCCTTAGACTATTGAAATAAGTGATTAAAGGCTTGAACTGTTAATTCCATTTTTGCTTATTGCTTTAATTGACTACTTTTGACACTTGGTAGCTCTGTAATTCTCTCCAATTGAAGCTGGGTTTCTGACAAATTGGTGCAATGGCCAAGAGTATTAAGCTCTGGAAGAGCGAAAATCTGGAGTCTGTGCTTGGGAAGTGTTAGCAGACTATCTGGGGCATTCCAGAAAGGTGCTGGTGAATCATTGGCAAGAGACTGAGGGTCCCAGGGTGAACATCACAAACAGGCCTTTAGAAGTGCTAGCTCAGCCTACTGGGCACTTTCCCAGTTTTGACAGTAGGTTTTTAAAACACTTGCTGAAGCCACAGGGCATTCCTGGAAGATGCTAGAGGATTGGTTTTATAAACTTCATTTCTGAGGAAACCTTTTTAGTCCCTGACTTTCTAGCTGAGCATCTGCACGTGGTGAACTCAACTGGAGATCTAGAGAAATCTAGGGAATTTCCTGGCCTTTGCTTCAGGCCTCTACCAATGAGATCAGAGAGTGTCAGGGAGTTCTTGTACGCTGAGTAACACTGAGCAGGTTGCTGTCGCTCATAAATACTCTCTATTCAGCAAGATATTAAAATTTCAGAAGAAAAAGGACTGTAGAGCCATTTGGTATATTTTGCCAGATCCAGTACTTCTTATGACATAAGGCAAGAAACTTCTCAAACTCATCCTAGAAAAAATGCTACATACCTCACTGCTGAATATCACTGTGGTCACCAGATGGCCAAAAGGAGTACTTCAAAGGTGATCATTGCAATATTCAGCAATGAATTATGTAGCACTTTCTCTAGCACGAGTCCGCAAACTTAATTGTTGGACCGCAGGTATTCAATCAGGTTATCTGCCCCCTACCTTGGAATTTATAATTTTTTTTGAAGTATTGACATCTGAGAAGAAATCCTAGCACTTCAGTTAGATCCCTCTAGAAGCCCTGCTCCATTCTTGTCAGCCTGCCCTACACTGCCCCATGGTAGTGCTGGCCAAGAAACAGCTTTGTACCAGCAGGCTGCTCTACCCAGCTCTCCACTGGTTCCTCCTGCCCCAGAAAACTTGGGGCCAAATCCTACCAGGTACTGCCTGAAACAGCCAAGGGCTATCTTCCCTTTCTAGGAGTAGGGGGAAACTAAAATCCCTTTGCCAAAGTTAAATTCACTGGAGAAATAAATAAAAGAAAATAGCACTTCATGGGCCTTTTAGATGCATAGGTGACTGCACTTCTTGCAATCTCACACCAAGATGAAAGGAGATAATCATGGTTTTTTGTTTTTAGGTCTGAGCCTACTACCATAAGAACTCTGTCCAAGACTCACTATGAATGGGTCACTTTGGTTACTACAAACCTCTATTAAGGCCCCACCCAATAAACATATTACTGTATTTATATATCATTTATATATACTGCTGCTAGCCTTTGTCTCAAAGTCCTGATGGTAACTGCTGCAGTTAAAATCATTGAGGGCATTCAGAGGACTGTGAACCTGCCTGACTCATGGCTGTAGTCTAGCTGTTTTCTGGAGCCTCTGGGAAACCTCAGAAGGCGACATGAGACAAACGCTCCCCCATCTCCTCAGAGTCAAGACATCTGGTAAAAATCAATTTTTTCCTTATGATTTTTTTCTGCTTATGTAGCAGCTTATCAGAGATGCCCCTGAACTGACAAGGAGAAACATAACCAACAAGCAAACTAGACTTATTCACGAAGCACAGAGGCGGAGGCGTCTTCCACTCCAGACAAACAGATGTGTGGCCGATTGCTTCTTATATATACAAATGGTAACCTGTGCAAATTCAGACACCATTCTAGATGGGGCCCACAAATATAAAGAGCCATTGTCATCACAGGATGATGAACAGTGTGGAAAATTTGTCCTTGAAGCCAGACCTTTGTGCAGACTAAACACAACACCTAGGGACAGATTCCTCAAGTCAAAGGCTGGGACATTCTGTGCCCATAGGTCATGTTAGGCCTCTAAGCTCAGGCAGATGGTTTTACCAGATCATGGCTGCAGTGGGGACTTTCTCTCCCCAGGCATTCCTTTGACTCGGGCCACACTAGCTTGGCACTACCAGGCCACATTTGTTCCCTTCCGTGTTTTCCTGAGTACAATGCATCTGAAAACAGGCTAGATTTATGGCTCAAGATACACATTGGTGGGCTCACACATGGGACGTACCACACACTCTCCATGAGCACTGTCACCCCCAACCCACAAAGATTATCAAATGTCTTAAAGGGAAATAAAACTGAGACAAGATAATCCAAATCTGGACTGCAAATCCTGGATAAGTCATCTAGGGTCTCAATGCAGCAATTTTTCCACAAGTACTTCTCATGTTAATCAGGCCATCTTCCTCCTGCCTTCAAATTTGTACCCTTTTTAAAGGTATTGACATCTCAGTCTTATGGTGAAATTCTTTTCTAAAGACTCAAATCAATGAGAGGTCAAAATAACTATTATGGGAGATTATGTAATCTTATTTTGAAATCTTTAAAAAATTCATAATTTTGTGCTAATCCATTCTTAAATAGAATGTGTCTTTCTAATTAAGTTGGATGTTTTTCCATAAAAGCACTTTTGACCCTTTTGCATACCTGTTTGGATGAAAGGTATGGAAAGGTATGGAAGATAATTGGGAATGCTTTTGTTTTTTTAAGTAATAAAATTTTTATTGCTAAATGGAACACTGATAATGACAGTAAACAAAACTTACACTAAAACCTTGGCACCTGGGAAGGCACCCAGGAGAACATTAATGATCTTTTATTTTGCTGCTTCTGAAAGTTCCTCCATCCTCTAGAGAAACAAATAAACAACCTGCTCCCCATGTTGCCTTTCAAAGCTGCTGCAAGCACTTTGGATTCAGTCTAACTGTGCGTTTATGGTCATGCCCAAGACAGCAGAGACAGCAAAGACAGCAGAGCGTGACCACAGCTCCTGAATGACACTGAGACATTAGAGGGAGATGGTCTCAGCTATCGCATATTAAAAACACCTGACTTCCAGTGTCTGTACTGGTGAGGCAGAGAATCTATTGTTACAGACAAGCAACACTGAACCTGACTGCCACAGGTAGTCCTGAAACCAAGGACTAAACTGAGTAGCCCAGGATTACAGGCCTGGTGATGGGAGGTTTCTTTGCTTCTTTCTGCTAACCTGATGATCTGATAACACATGGCCCTCTTGGAGGGCCCTAACATTGTAAACACTTTGTATACAGGGGACCACAGATGCCTTCTGCCATTGTCTTTCTTGTGGGGGGACCGTGACCATCACGACACTGCCTATTTCTTGGTCATGGCTGTGGTTTACTATTGCCTCAGATGAATGACCTTGTTATTGTTACAGCCTTTCTGCACTTGACCTATTTGGGTTCACATAGGGTAGCCTATATTTATTACTTAGGTCCTGGAAGAAGGCAAGATAGTAATTGAAGAATCCTTCTCCTGGATAAGAATCCTTGTATTTTTGTTCACGTCAACCAAAGGCAATTACAAAGGCTTTACCAGACAGGCCCCACAGCGGGAAACTGCCTCCTCATCACAGTCAATACACTGGAGTCTTTAAGTGCTATAGTCAAGGACCTAAGTCTTCCTGGCTGGCCATGTTCTCCTACATACTTGCATTACTGGCTCAGTGCTTCCATTTAGAGGTTACCTTATTTGGAGAGAGTGGAAACCGCTAAAGACATCTGTCCCCACTTTGACTCAATATTCAGTACTTTTCCACTCTCAGACTTCCCACTGATCCTATGTCTGCAAAGCTACAAGAGACTTTTCTTACGGGCTCCCTCAACCATGAGAGAAACCCCACCACCCTTCACCCTATCTATATTGATCCACGTGCCCTTCACTGTCCCATGGGACTATTTATTTCCCAAAAACAATAGCTAAAAACAGAAAATTGGACAATAGTAACACATACATAGGAGGATGCATGATCAGAATTAATGTATCCCATAATCACTGCATTGATGAGGAAGGGGCTAAAGATATTTATTCATATAAAATTTGGTTAAGTGTGCATGTTAAAATAACTAGAAAGAACATGAAAAACAGATTCTTAGTTGAATGGATAAAAAAGAAATCCTGAAATAAAAAAAGCTATAATGAGAAAGAGAGTACAGAAGCTCAATCAATCTAAAGGGAAACAAAAAACAAGAAGGGAGTGAATCAAAAATATAACTTAGTAAACTCAGAATTTGAGGAGAAAATCCAGATATAACAGGATACAGTATAAATATGAATAGATTAAATGTCCCGTTTCCAGTGTGTAAAACTATATTTAAAAATAACTAAACATTATATATGTACATATCTATACAGTAATCATATTCACATGAAATAATCTAAAACGTAAGGACTGAAAAATGTTGGAAAGCCAAGGAGAGAAAAAAATTTGTACCAGCCAAATACTAGTAAGAAGAAGTTTACTAAGTTAATATTAGGAAAAATATAAATCAATTTTAAGGTGACATTAATTCCTAAAGACAAAATGATTACTACATAATGGATTATGGATTACTACAGTTTCAATTCAGTGGAAAGATATAATACTTTAAATTCTGTAAGCCCCAACCATCAAGTTGTATGCCTCAACTACCAAGAACAATTACCTGATAGCTACTAGGAAAAATAGACAAAGTCTGCTAGGAAAAATTAGAAATATTTATCTGCCTCTTTCAGTAATTTATAATTCAATCATGTATCAAGAATCACTAAAATTATAGATTTAAATATTATTCTGAACTAGATCTAATAAACATTTGTAAATATCCAGTCAATAAATGAAGAATACCTACTTGTTCCAAAGTGCCACCAAATAAACTAATTATCAACATGCTGATCCAAAATGCGACGTTCAATAAAGCATTAAATTTAGATTTATTCAGACCATGAAGTCTGACTCCTATGCCAGTAAGTTTAAAATAAATAACAGATATTAGAAAATAATCCCTACATTCAGAAATGTAACAATACACTACCATAACCATGATTCAAAGGAAAAATCCTGATAAATTCTAATAACTTATTGATGATGAACAATATTACATATTGAAAGTTGTGGGAAATGATGAAAGCATTATGTAGAGGGAAATGCATAGTCCTCAAAGCATACTTGGAAATAAGATAAAAAATTAGATACATTCAAGCAGGAAGAAAAACAAACAAGAAAGGAGCGAAGGGACATAAAAAGAGCAAATTAATAAATACGAAATTCAGAACAGAGACAAAAAATCTTTTCTCTTTAAAAACACAAAATGTATTAGAAAAACACTGGGAAACATAAATTTAAAATGGCAAGATAGGCCAAGCTCGGTGGCTCACGCCTGTAATCTTACCACTCTGGGAGGCCAAGGCAGATGGATTGCCTGAGCTCACAGGTTCGAGACACCCAGCTTGAGCCAGGGTAAGACCTTGTCTGTAAAAATAGCCAGGCATTGTGGTGGGCACCTGTAGTCCCAACTACTTGGGAAGCTGAGGCAAGAGAATCACCAGAATCTCAGAGTTTGAGGTTGCTGTGAGCTGTGATGTCACACCACCTTACCCAGGATGGCAAAGTGAGACTCTGTGTCAAAAAAATAAATGAATTAAAATGGCAATTTAAACGGTAAATTTCACTAGGTATTGAAAAGTAATTAAGCAATTTAGCTGAAATATATATTTATATTCTATCACATATGTCTATATGTGTAAAGTAAACTGAATTAGTGGTAGATAGCCCTAAGATAGCTTCTAAGTACCTCTACAGGTAATTACACAAGGGTTATCCATGCCCTTGTGAATTCCCTCTCTTTGAGTATAGATTGGACCTAGCAATTTGTGTGTAACGGGGAACACAGCAAAAGTGATGGGCTGTCATTTCTGAGATTAGGTTAAGAACAGCTTCCTTCCTGCTCGTCATCTCTTGCTCTCTTGCTTGCTGATTCTGGTGGAAATTCAGCTGCCATGTTGCAACATGTACCACATTTGGCAAAGAATTGTGTGGGTTCACTAATGACCAGGTATTGAGAACGGAGGATCTCAACCCAACTGACTGAGCATTTGAATCCTGCCAACAATCATGTGATGATAGGGGATCATCTCCAGCTCCAGTTGAACCTCTTGGGAGAGACAGTCAACTAACCTGGACCCTGAGGAACTGTAAAGTATATTTTCCGTTTGAAATTGTGAAGTCTTGGGATAATTTGTATATGGTAACAGATACAAAGTCAAACATAAGTAGAGTACAGCCAAAATACAGAAAAATTCAGGACATTTACAAATGTGGACAGATGCAATAGTGCTAAAAATAATGGTGAAAAGAGTAATTGCACACAAATGCACAGCATCATAATTATGTGAAAATGTGTTTTACTTTAGAGAATTAACTAACATTAATTTCCATAAAAACCAATTTAAAATGAAAAAAGATGATCACCTAACTTATTCTGAAGTGTCTAATAAAATTCAACTTCTACGTAAAAACTGCAAATTGCTAATTAAAATTATTGCATTAACAGAGTTGTTTACAAAAATCTTACAGAAAGCATTATAACAAATAGTAAAATTTCAGTATTTTAACAACAGAAACAAGAAAACCATATTTATTTTATAGTAAGCATTGTACTTGAGGCTTTAGCTAGGGAATTAAAAGAAATCAAAGATTAAAAAAATAGAAAGAAATTAAAGGGAATAAAATTACGAAGGAATTGAAAAGGAGAAATAAATTATTTTCTAATTGCAAAATATTTTATTCAACTACATTAAACTTTAAAGTATGTGTTAAAAGCAACATTACATGACTGAAAATGCTTAACATAGAAATAATACATACACTAGCAAAATGTGTAAATAATTTATAGATTGGGAATACCAGTCAATAATAAAACAAAGTAAAAGATAGAAAATTGGTCCAAATATATGCAAAGGAAAACATACTTACCACTGTGGCAAGCAAGGAAATGTGAATTAAGTCCACCATAAAATGCAATCTCAGATCCACCACACATGTCAGGAAGGTGGTTACTTCAGGGTTAAGAAAAAGCTGTGCAGCTGTTGAAGGACACACTGGTGCTCCTAAAAGATGAGAAGTATCTTACCTCTTAGTCTAGTCATGTGTGGATGTATTTTTTAATAATTTTTAAAACTCTGTTCACATATCTTAGGCATATGTGCTAGAAAATAAAAACTTTTAGAAACTTTTCCATGAGAGTTTGAATCTATGCAGTCTTGCAAATATTTGCCTCATTTTTATTCAAACACGTTACTATTAGATTCCAAAAAATGTATTTTCTAGCAAACACATCAACCTTCTAATCATTTTTTGAAAAAGAGTTAACATTTCCACCATTGTATGAAAAACTATCCCCAAACTGAGATTTATTGAAAGCATTCTTCACCCTGTGAGGTATGTCACGTAGTATCTTTGAAATGATTTTTGAAATTTTTTGTGAACTCATTACTTCAAAGCTGATGATTCTCTATTTTTTGCAGAATTGAGAGGGATCTAGATGTATGCTTTGTTGAAAAGGAAAATACTGGAATCCATAATCCATCCATTATGTTAAAATAAATATAAGAAGTACAGAAACAGAGAGAGAAGAAATGAAATTTCTTTGCTTTTTCATCTTAGCCCTCTGAAAGTCAACACCAAAATGCTTTGCTATCAACTAAATTTTGTGCACGTGTATGTGTTCATGTACATAAATAGGAAACAGTTCCATTTTTTAACATGAGGTCTATTTACTATTCTAATACGATTAAAATACCAACTTAGGAATTATAAAAATGATAATTATTTTATTTTTTTTAGTTATTTATTTAGTATTTTGAGGCAGAGTCTTACTCAGTCTCCCTGGGTAGAGTGCCATAGCATCATAACCCCCAGCAACCTCAAACTCCTGACTCCAGCGATCCTCTTGTTTCAGCCTCTAATTAGCTAAACTACAGGCAACTGCCACAATGTCCAGTTGGTTTTCCTATTTTTGTAAAGATGGGGTCTCCCTTTGCTCAGGCCCTTCACCCATTGTGGCTTTCCAGAGTGGGGGGATTACAGGTGCGAGCCTCCATGCCCAGACTAAATAATTTTAATTATTCAGAAAAATGTAACTACCATTATTTTACCAAAACCCTTTTGCCCAAGTTATAAAAAGGGTCTGTGTAAAAAATCAGCACACAAGAAATCTTAAATGAGTCAATCCCTCTATTCTAAAATGGAAATGCAATAGTAATATCTACAATTACTTATTTTTGTTAGCTAGAAAACTAGATTTTGAGGTAGGCCTTCAAATATCTACAATGACTATTTTACTTAATATTATTCTTGATCTGGATGACATTTATTCAAATGTTTGCAGAGGTTTCATGTACCATCATAGATGAATTATGAAGGAAGTGGCTATGCCAACATGCTGCTGAGTGATACATAATTGATTAGTAGGTTTTTGTTTATTGTTTTTACAAAGGTATTTGGGATTTAAATTCCATTACAATGTTTTATAATAGTTTAAATAAAATTTTTTTTTGTAAACAAAAAAGGGAGGCATAACTACATCAAAATGTAGATGAGAATTATTTGCATCTCATCTGAGAACTTAACAAATCACTTACTGTTTCTAAGTATCTTATACAGATCTTTACACAGCTTGGCTAATTATAAATATATTGATTTGATTGAAAGGGTCAATTGGTTGGTGTATGATGTTAAAAGAGATTTATCCTTTTAACTTCAGAAACACATCATGTTGATTTTTTACTATTCTTCATTTATGTAGTAAAAATATCAACAAAGTAGCCAGTTGGTGTTTATATAATCAAAAACACATTCTAAAGTTTTAGTGTTCTTATGACTATTACAAAAAAAATAGATGATACATAGTGAAAATGCATAAGACCTTCATTGGGATGAGGTTGACCAGCGCACAAAAAGCTGATAGACTAAATTATATTTTAATCAAAGATTTAGGTAAATAAGGGGAATGAATTCTTTTATTGGCAAATAGTTAAATAAATTTTAGAATGTTTTCTAAAATACATAAAAAATGTAATATTGATATTTGGGGCTTACTTTTGTGTCTTCCCCAAATTCCCATGTTTTTATTTATATAAAACTATGGAGAAAATTATGTTAATATTTATCTTTATGAAACATAGTATTACAAGATTATCTAATGTAATTTGAGAAAATATGTCAACAATGAGGCAGATGTATAAGAATCAAGAAACCTTTTAAATGCATTACCATGCAAAACAGCCAGTTCTCACATGATGACATAAAAGCTAAGCTATGCATTGGGCATCGTCTAAACACCTCATGAAAATTAATTTCGAGATAATCAGCAGACCTTTGTTCTTTCACCAGTACATTACACCTTAATATACATTTAAAGACAAGACGACAAGACGGTTCAAAAGAACTGTCATAGAAGTTGAGAAATCCAGTGGTCTTAGTGTATCCTTACTTTGTCTTCACCATACTGTGAAGTCACAAATTAATAGATGTGAAAATTAAAGCACAGAGATGCATCTTAAGTCGCTATAGTTCACACAGGTTTAACAAAATCAAGGCAAGATTTGAAGTCATGCAGTCTGTCTCTAGAGTCCACACTTTTTCTTAAGTACTAGGACCAAAATAAGTCTTTTGAAATAATTAAAAATTCCCAACAAAGAGGGAAGAGCATAACTCAGAAAGGCATCTATTACAGAATCCATAAGATCTTCAGAAAATTGGAAACTTAAAAATGCAAGAAAATACAGCAGTTATCAAACAAAAATGGGAAGGAAAATAATAGCTTTGCAAAAGATGGCAGAATTAGGTAGGATTGTAGACAATTTTTATAAAGAAAAAATATAATGATATGGTATAATGAAGTAATATGTGAAATTTAATCAAACTTATGTTAGCAAACAGTAGCTATTATAACTATTGTCTATCACCCCTAAAAAAACAAGTTTGACCCAGATTGTGTTGGCAGTTACTGTGTGTTTTTAATTTCACCCTGGCAGTGAGTAGATTGGCAATCCCTTTTCTTGCTGACAGCTAATACCATTCTTATATGTGAATCTTCAGAGCAGATTTATGTTCATGACTCCACTTCCAGTACTATTCCCTATGGTTATTTCATTATCTATTTGTAGTAAATTATTTTTAGACAGACTTTTTCAGTGGTTCTCAAATTCATACAAATGTTACCAATTCAATTTAAAGATGCATTACACATATGATCTTACCTTTTTCTGTTCCCTCATTCATAGTATTTTAGTTATAAATATTTTCTCAATAATTTATTAATTTATTATATATATATATGCATATATATTGAGCACCTATAAAGCACATATTCTAACTGCTATGTTGCTTACTATGTTTTAGGACAAATCCTGTCATCAAATATGATAGAAGAGAATAGACTTAAATTGTAAAGGAGATGCTATCTATAAATGAAAATATTTACCAAAATCTAAGGCAACAAAATTGACAAAGCGAACTCAGACATATCATTTCAAATATTTTCAATTATAAGAAATAAAAATGAAATAAGGGGAGAAACAAATCACATTTCAATAAGAACTGAATAAGTGTCCACAGGGCCTCACAAATCCTTTCACAGGTAAATGAGAAATCTTTGAAGCAATGTCTACGAAGTGTGTTAGGTGGAATATTTTTGTTTGTTTGTTTTAAAACATTATGACCTGTCAAGTTGTGGCTCATAAGTAAAATTAGAAAAATAATGTAAGTTTTCTGCGAAAATAAAATTCTATTGACTATTCTAAAAATAAACAACAACAAAAAGTAATAAATTGAATATTTCTCAATACACTTTAGAGAACAACCAAAATCAGAAACTGAGAAATATGGAAGAAATTACATAATGGGGCAAGTCCTGTAGCTAAGTGGGTAGGGCCCCGGCCCCATATACTGAGGGTGGCAGGTTCAAACCTGGCCCCAGACAAACTGCAACAAAAATAGCCAGACGTTGTGGCAGGCACCTGTAGTCCTAGCTACTCGGGAGGCTGAGGCAGGAGAATCGCTTAGGCCCCAAAGTTGGAGGTTGCTGTGAGCTGTGTGACGCCTCAGCACTACTCTATTGAGGGTGATAAAGTGAGACTCTGTCTCTCCAAAAAAAAAAATAAATAAAATAATATAAAGGAAATTACATAATGAAAGTAATTAATGGTAAAACAAATACTATAAAATATTATCCACCTCTTGATAATCACCATGTAAATGTCAACAATGATCATTAAATTACTGTGAATAAAAATACAGATTATAGTAATAAAGATATAGCATCAATATTTATGTTGCCTTTGTCAAGAAACATAAACTGCACTTTTTTCTAACTCTTCCCCCTTTTGTCGTCATGCAAGTATAGAAACATGCTCCAGAAAGACTTAGAAATCTTGCTTAAATTCACTACTTCATAACTATGTAGGATTTTCCAGACATTCTCCATTTCATTAGCTAACATACAGATTTCTCTCAACCTCTCCTCACCTAAGGACATAGGTTACTAAAGACAAAAACTAATCATTTATTCTATGATATAGTTTGGTTTGGTGAGAGGAGATTCTATTACTAAATAATAAACAATTTATCATCAGTAGGGCTGGTCTGTTAGGAAGCATGAGGGTCCCACAGGTGATGCCCATTTAGGAAGTTTGAAGACTATGCCTTAAACTAGACAAAAACACTTCAGGCATGTGTGCTTCAGGTGAGTGGATTATAGCTTTTTCCACAGACCTTTCTACCTCTTTGTGATGAAGAATGGAAACTATACATAAGTTAGTGATTTCTTCTATTTAATGTCTAAAAATCTCAAGAGATTAGAAGTATATGTGCCATGGCTATACTTCTAACCATTTTACTTCTCGTATTTGTAAGAGTCTGAGATGAGTCAAATACAATAATTTGATTGTTCATACCTATCATGCGGACAGAAAATAATGGTATAAAGCAATCTAATAATGCTCTTTCTTTTCCTTATAGACAACCTAACATGTTTCCCTCCTGGGGACCAATATTGGTTCTAACTATCTATCTTGAGTACTTGGAAACCTACCCCTTGAAATAAAAATTCTCCTCATAATTTCTCCTGAGCTGTGAAATTTACTTTATTAGAATTTAGTAATTAGAAAATAAGGAAATAGAATCCCTGGTTTTCATATGAGATTGTTACAGCATTCCTGTTTCATGAATCAAATAGATCACTGGGCCAACATGATTTGATGGAGATCACGAAAAAGTTATGCAAGAGAATATACATATTACGATGCCTAAGCCTAAAAAAATACATGGAAGCAAGATAACCGGAGACAGCCAATTTTCCATTCTTACCTGGACAGTATGTATATTTAAAGTACATGAAAATGTCTTCCTAATTATGTCTCAATAAAACAAAAAGCATTTTCTGGCAAAGTCATTAGATGAAGTGTATTTCTCTAAGATTGAGCTCTAAAATATTCTGGTTAATATCAGTACTGTTGCTTTACACGCCACTAATTGTTTCCATTAAGCTACTGACATTTTAGAATCATTCATTAAACACCCATGGTGCATTAAACAATTATGAGATATACAAGTCTGATATAGATATATTTAATTGCTTTTGACAAGCCTTAGTTAAAAATAAACTTACATTTTATAATATAAGATCAATAAAGTTAATGAACATATTCTAAAATCAGAATAAACAGGAAATAATGGATACGGACCATTGGACAAAACAAAGAGGAAAAGTTAAAGTCTCTCATCCGGCTGGAATCTTTGTCACTGCCTGTCAAAAACAAAAGTGTGAAAGCTTTGATAAGTCCAGTTAGTGCAATGCATGGATCAAAGTGTCAGACTGATAGGATCAAAGGGAACAAAATGAAGTGGTAATGTTGTGCACCAGATTTGAAACCGTGGCAATGATGAGAGGTTCTTGCAGGATGGAGCAGGGAAGCTTTGATTAGTGCACCTTGTTTGTACTGTGAAGGCATCAAAGTGGCAAATGCGCCTGGATCAAATGGGGCAGAATGCAATGGGTAATGGAGCACTCAGAGCTCACTAGAATTTAAGCAGAGATGCTGATGATGTGGTGGAGGCCAATGCACACATCCCCATCTGGCAGCTGGGAAGAAAACAGAATAGAAAGGGGAAAAAAGGAATAATTTCAATCATTTGAAAGCTAGCTGATTATGACACCACCAAAGCATAAAATAGTATTTGCAATTATTGCGTGGAATGTGAATGCTAAATCCCTTTGTAAAACTAGGGAATATTCCTAGTTGTTCCTTGTTAATTGGGCTTCATATGTTCCATATTTATTCTAAATAGTTCTATCAAGCTTGTTAATTCAAAAAGTAGATTACCTTTGAAATTGAACATATGTAAATATATATGTATGTATGTATGTTAGGATTATCTTGTGTGTATTATATTTCTGGAGTCCATTACCGAAGTAGGATTCATTTTACAGTTAGTTTCCAGTTACTGTAGTTGTAGGAATTTTGCATTCCCTGGGAATCAATTCCATTTTAAGGTTAAGTCTTAAAGCATCTGTTTACTTCATTGGATTCAATTCTGTTTCCTTCATTCAGGAGTTAATCTGTTTGTAAATAACTAATGGGCATGTAATTGGAATATAGAAACTTCTAAATAATTTCCTAACATAGCATAGTGATAATGTTTTATTTAAAAATATGTTCCAGTATTTAATTGTATTAACATTAAAATAAAATTAAATATCATGAGTACCAAAGTTATAATAAATGAAAAGCTACAGAATGCAACACCTACATCCAAAGGTATGAGCCACTTACTTTATATTATTTATTGTCTCTCATTTTCACTACAACCTTCTAAGTGGGTAGTGACACAATGGGATAAGACTTTTTGTGACTTGGAGGAAAAAAATGTATATTTTGCATGTGGAAGAGAAAATAATAATTATAACCAAAAGAGTGGGGTTGTATTGCTTTCTTACAGTTTTTCTTCTGTTCGTGACTTTTGCTATGGCTACTCTTCCACTGGAGGAGGAAATTCTGCTGCTCATTGAATTGACATTTGGCTCTGTGACTTCCTTTAGCCAATAGGATATTAGCAGACATTACCAGAACAGAGACATTAAATGTGTGCATATTTTTTGGCTTTTACTCCTGTCTTTTTGCCATCCACTCATGGAAGAATGTGGCCCAGGTTGTGGTAGCTGCTACTTCTAGAGAATGAGATCAGTGGAGTGGATGAGAATCTAATGTACAGACTTTAGCGAAGCCCATCTGATCTTAAGTGAGTCTAGCAGAGCCTTGACTTAGCCAATGAATAAAGGGCAATACAAAGTGGGCATTAATCATCATGTACCATTATTTTGGCAATAAATCTCTAAAACAGCATTATGCCTACGTCCAAATATACAGAGGGATCTTGATAAAACATGTGTTTATCCTAGTTGTGACCCAGGTACTATTATTTCCTTCATTATTATTCTACTCTCTTATTTCCCCCACAGGGCTTTGCATGGGTTACTAACTTGCCGAATCTCTGTAGAGTGTATTTAGTAATTTGTTCTCACAACAGCAACAGGGGGTAGAGAAACCTACTGCCTTTACCTCTTGAGAATTGATACTTCCAGAACAATGCTGATTGTACATCTGTTCTTTCATTTCTTTGAGAAATCTTTGTCTTTTCATCTTAAATTTCATTTTTTCACTATTATTTCACATCACTTCTTAAAAGCTAGTTTTCATTTTATTACGAAACTATCAAATAATTGAACCGCAAAAGTTACTTACTTTTTCACTACATTTCCAATCATTGAATGTATAGGGTCCACATATGGCCTGATAAACAAAGTAGCAAATATATTTTTAAAATATGCTATTGATAAGCTTCTGAAAGTGAGGGAAGTTTCTACTCAGGCTGAAGTTGTAGGGTTATAAAACCATGCTCCAAGAATATGTAAACCCATTACAACAAATTTCTTTATTCAGCTGAATAAAGAACTGATCTTTTGGGAATATGGAAGAAATTGTAAAAATAAAATATAAAGTTCTTCCTCAACAACTGGTTGATTTAGAGATTGGATAAAAAGTAGAAATATTAAGTATGAATAAATAGAGGTAAATATCTCAGTCAAAACAAAAGTAAAAAGAATAATTCGGAATATTGCCTTAACCTTAAAAAGGTGGGTGCTAAAACTATGAATTCTAATATTAATAGAAATATTTACAATAAAACATGCTTAAAATTCATATATTATAGATAAATAGCAAAATTCTTTGAAACTTATAGTATTTGGGGAAACATTCATAATATTTTGTTTGTATTAGAAAAGATAATCTTGTAATGACAAAAATAAAAAAGTATTTAACATAATTCATGGTAAATTAAGACATAAATCTGAGACAAAATGTTTTTATTTTCTTACTTACATTTTTGTTATTTTTCAGCATATATAGGGAATGTTGTAGATGCTATGTTTAATTGATTTAAGGAAGCCAATATTCTATTTTCTAAAATCAATAGAATAAGCTTATTTTCTATGTATGTTTTATAGTTGGCATAGGTAAAACCACTGACGTGAATGTGATAATATAATGCAGAAAGTTGATAGTTATATGTATTAGATACAAATAATTTTAATAGTCTTAGACATGCATTTTTTTAACTGTCAGATATATGAAAATACATTCAGTATACACTCTAGTAAATGTCTACACTCATTCCTTCATTTATTCATTCCCCACTTATCAATTTCTTAGCAAGTTCCTATAATTAGGTCCACAGCTGTGTAATGAAAAGAGCATCTATACCAGCATTAGAGAGCCTTTTCATGTTTGAAGGCCACTTTAATTTAGCTATAATCAAATGAGTTCACATTCAGGAAATTCCAATAAGATAGACTTAAAAGTGTACCTTATTTTGTAAAAATATAATTACGATATACTCAATTTCAAAAGGTAAAAACTATTTGTTAATTTTAAAGTTAACCTTTTAATGATTTTCTTGTTGTCTGCTCTTTGTTGGAAAGCTTTTAAATATTTGTCTGTAGCATGGACTTCTAGTGTCAGTCATTACTGACTTTAAGAGCATCTTGATTTGAGTTGAATAAAAGAATGTAGATTTGCAGCAGTAAGCAGTTAAAAAGCAAGAAAAAATATTTGGGGCATGTTGACAAAGGTGTGGGTATTCTACTTAATTTATTCATATTTCAGTTGGTTCTTTCTCAGCATCAAACAATGACTTCAAAATGTTATCTACTGAGAACTCAATCAATTCCAACTGTAATTGTTTAGGTGCCTTGGTGATATCAACTAGGTGAGACTGAAATGCTAATTTGAGTGTGATGTTGTAATTTTCAAAGTCAGTGAAATTTTCATTGTATTTAATGAAATATTATTACAATTAATAGATCTATTAATGGTATATTCTTCAAATGATTCACATATATCTTTCTTATTAATGACCTTTGCTAATCTGTAAAATGGTCTTGGAAATTTCCTTTTGAAGGAGAAGTATTTTGAAAACAAAGATAGTTCTTTCTGAAATGCTTGCATTTTTTGCCACATAATCATATACAGACTTAGTTTTATCTTGTAAAGAAATGTTTAAGTCATTTTGATATAACATGCTGTATGGAAATGCTGCTTTCCTATAGAAATCTTCTTTCAATGATACACATGGTTTATTCTACTTTTCAAAAAATTTAGCTGCCTGTTCTTTTGGAGATAAAATTTTAGCTAATATCCATCCTTGTTATAGCTAACTGCACTTTAGAATGATACAGCAAATCCTTCAAATTAATAAACAATAAAACCCCAAACAATCCTATCACTGGGTAAGAGACATGAATAGAATCTTCACTGAAGAAGACAGATGAATGGCCAAAAACACAAAAAAATTCTCATTGTTCCTAATCATCAGAGAAATGCAGAACAAAACCACCCTGAGATATCACCTAACCTCAGCAGAAAAGTCTACATCACAAAGTTCCAAAGTTGCAGATGCTGGTGTGGATGTTAAAAGAAGAGAACACTTTTTATACTGTTGGTAGGATTCCAACCTGATATAGCCCTTTTAGAAAGAAGTATGGAGAATGCTCAAAGAATTGAAAATAGACCTTCCATTCAACCCTGCAATCCCTTTACTAAGTTTCTAATCAGAAGGGAAAAAAATCATTTTACCATAAGGGCCTTTGCACTAGAATGTTTATTGCAGCTCAGTTCACAGTTGCCAAGATGTAGAATCAACCCAAGTGCCGTTCAACCCATGAATGGATGAATAAACTGTGGTATATGTATACAATGGAATACTATTTAGCCATTAAAAAGATGGAGATGTTGCAACTTTAATATTAACCTGGATGAAGTTGAAGCACATTCTTCTTCATAAAGTACCACCAGAATGGGAAAGCAAATATTCAAGATACAGAATAATAATATGAAGGCAGTAGATGAACAACTACACACCCCAACAAGAGAAAAGCATAATTAAATCACATGAGGGCGAGGGAGGAGATTGGCAATCTCGAACCTTATAAGGCATAAGGTAAAGGTATATGGTGCACCTCCTAGATGAAGGGCTCAACTGCAATTTGGAGTTTGCCTTACAAATACAAACAGTGTCTAATCATCTGTACTCTCATATTAATCTGACATTTTTTTAAAAAATAGCATATTTAGATGTTTGAGGATAACTTGTACATGACTATTCAGATTAGTGTCAGGATTTATAAATGCCATTTTTGAAAACTGTCGGCATTTTTACCATAGCTTCAGAGAAAGACTCACATAGGTTCAAATGGAATAAGAAATAGTGAATTTTGCCTGATAACATTCCGTTGACTGTCTTTGATGGTGGCTCCATTCAACAAGTACACCACTAGAAAATATACTTTGTATGTTATCTACAGCTTTGTTAGTTAAATTTTAGGACTTAGAGGAATGAAATTAGCTTCTCCCATCATTCATGTGTGTTTACAACTACAAACTAGGAAATCACAACACTAAAAGGAAGAAATAAAATCTAGCCTTCATCTGTTTTGAAATTTACAAGAAAATATTTTAGAGAGAGGAGAGCTTTATTAAGGCTTTATTATTAGGCCTTCTAAACCTGAGCAGCACCTATATCTATTAAATGGCTTTTATTATATCCCTTTAAAATACCAGTCCAGCATTTCATGTCTATGACGGTTCAATAACCTGGCTAAAACAATCATTTTACTTTATGTATGCTGTAGCTTTTAAGTGTGGAAAGGTTCTGGTATTATTCGTATAAAGGCAGTTTGTTAGGATAAATATCAAACTGTTGCTTTTACAGGATCAATTTTCCCTATAATTGCTACTGGCATTGACAGTCATCTCTGAAACTACTCCTAGAAAACTCGCTGATGGATTGGTACGCAAAATAATCAAAAGAGCTCCTGGAGATAATGACATTTCTTTATAGGGAATTGCTTGAGGAAGATTTCCCTTTTAACAAGATGACTACCACATAAGGTTAGAAATTGTAGCAAGGGTTTTCTTTCTCTTTCAGCCTAAGGCAAAGCTAGAAGCTCAAATGAGCTTTGTCCCTTGCAAGATGTTTGCTTTCTTCAGCAATTCCTAGTTTAACAGGCATAACAAGAACTGGATTCCATTGTATGAAACAGCAGGTCAGCATCTGCTCATGCTTTGACTGCTCTTGAAAAAGTCAGCTTTTCTCAAGCACAGCAGTTAAAATGTTTTCTTTTACCAAGCATGTTAGCTGCTGTTTGACAAGGCTGATGACAAGAAACAGGATTAGAATTTCTGTTTTTGCCTGCGCTGCCCTCAATTCTCTTTCACGCCTTCGAATGAGGGTGATGTGAGAGGATAGAGAGGTCCATGTTCTTTTTACTATACTGTGTGAACTCAAGTGACTCCTGGCTTTATCTTTTTCTCGCATTATCAGCATTTTTTAAGGAATTTTTTTGGCTTTTTGACAAAACGTGATGTATCCCTATATCAAGAAAATATAAGAATTACACAAACAGAAAACTCCAAAAATTTACTAAATTGCATATTGTTTAGCATTCCTATGTATCACTTCCAAATGGAAATTTGTTCTTTTCAGCTCCTCTTTGTTCTACCCATTGGTGATCCAGTGCCTGAACATCTCCAAACCCATGCGGTTTCAGCCCTCTTCCCATCTTCCAGCAGCTGACCAAGAGTTTGTGACAGTAAAATTGATATTGACTTTAGTGAGGGGAAAACAACAACCAAATACTATTGCCAGTTTTGGCCCAATGCCTATTTCTATTTTTTCCTGAACACAAACACACACACGTATTCACACAAACCCCAGGTACTCCTCTAAAATAGCACAATCTGAATTTTAGCAATATACTTAATTTAAAAATTGTTCGCAGACACATAAAAACAACTAAAATGGATAGTTTAAACTTTAAAAGATATATCAACAAAGATGAAAAATATTATCATTTGATCATGTAATCAATCAATAAATATTAACATGATATTTTCACATTTTTTTCCACACTGAGTCTTCAAAACCTGGTATATATTTTCAACTTTAATTATTGCTGGAGCATGGTTATGGAAAGGACACAATTGGCAGGACTGAATTTGCTAGAGGATGTCTGGTGACAGACACACTGGTTGGCCTGCACATGTAATTTATTGTCCTGTCCAACAAATCATACCTCCCCACTTTTTTGTTTGTTTTTATTCACAGGTGCCACCAGGAACCTAATTGGTAAGAACTTGTATATTTTTCATGGGTTCATTTTACTCTACATACATTTAAACCATCCTTAATAAGCAAAATCATTATTAGTTTGCTCTCCATAAGCTGTAGTCAGCCATGCTTATCAAATTAACAGCCTAATTAACTGGATATACTGCTGTAAGTTTATTGTACATATTGAGCTGAAATGGAATGTTTAAGAATCTATTCTTAACCTTCGCACTCTTCATTTCCCTTTTAAACAAATTTCTTCTGATACTTTCACATTGCTGTTCCTATCAATACTATCACGTCGCTTTTCCCTAGTCTCTTCTTTTTTTATACTTACTTTGACTTAATTTTTTTATGGGCATAGTGACAAAAAGGCACAATCTCCCTTTCTCAAGGCACCATTTACAGTGGTATCAGTGGTGAACGTGCAAAGTAGAAAGCCATTTCTAGGTGTAACTTGTTTAAAATTCTACAAAGTTGATTTCCTCAGCCCTTACCCATATACTTTAGAATAATTTCTAAGCTCCTTAGAATGAGTGTAAGGCTGTTCAAAACTGGATCACTTACCTTTATACACACAATCATTTCTAGGTGCCCCTCATTTCAAAACTGGGGCAGCCATGGGTTCTTTTTAATATCATGGTACAAGACATATTCCTCACACGCTTATTATTGGTGCGTTAAACATTTCTTTAAAAAATTCCCACAACAATTATATCTCAACATTTCAGGATTTATTACACTGTATTATAACTCTTTATTAAATTATGCTTGCCTCTTGTATATTCTAAAATTTCTGGAGAATAAACTCAATAAATATTTATTAGATAAATTGAAAGATAGATAGGCAAATCAGCAAGAAAGCAGGATTTAATAAAAATGCGCATATTTGTTTTAAGCTTAATTATAATGGATAATTATTAAACTCTGAGGCATTTTGCTGCAGAAAAATAGTTTGCACTTTGTAATCAAACCTTCATTGGAATATTTGTTCTACCACTGAAGAGCTGTATGATTCCAGCAAAGTCCAAGCTGATTCCTTCATCTCAATAATGAGGATAAGAACACTTGTTTTACGAATCCAATATCGTAAGGTGATTGGCTAGAAGCCCCTAGAACTTATTCCTCCTCACACAAAGACAGGCAAAGCAGCAAATAAACAACTATATTTTGATACAAATAACTAAAAGAGAGCACTAGGGTATATCAAAAGAGTAGCAGAAATCCTGGCGAGCACAGAAACTCAGAACAGCCACATAGAGAACAGAACAAGACCTCTGGCCCCCACCTCCCCAGCAGTGATCATCTGGGAAGCAGGTGGAACTTCTCACTGCCAGGAAAAGGTAAGCAAGATGATCCCAGCAGCCTCTCTATCAGAGCCTCTCTATCTCTACCCTCCATTCCTCACCACTGGGGACCCTTGCAATCCCCACAGGCACTAAGCTCAGCTGAGGTTGCTGCCTGGAGTCCAGAGAAGCTGACACTGTGCCCCACTCTCTGTGGACCTTCGTGGTTACTAGGCTATGCCATCTGGGAACTAGAACCGCTGATGGGGTGTGTCCTACTTCAGGGGTGAGTGGCCATCGATGCCTTTACCACTGAGGCTAAGCTGCTGCTGAACCATCCCTGACCAGTAAGCCCGCATTCCCAAGCCAAACTGTCAGCAGCTGTTACACATTTGTTATGGAGCCGAGCAGCGGTGCTGGAGCCCCTCCACTCACCCTTCCTGTCCCTGCTGTTCCGGTCCCCCCAGCCTGAGCTGAAGTGGTGTACTACCTCCCAAGGGAACAGTGCCTTGCATTGTTGCTCCAGTCACTGCTGCACCCGGACCATCTGTGCTGGAGAATCAGGGGCATCCTGGGGAAACAGGGCTTTGCGCCCAGGGCAGTTAACACATCTCCAGTACTTTAGTCGCAGCAGCCGAGACTGCGGGTTGCCTTCCCAAAACAGCCACCCGCCTCTGTGCACGGCCCAGGCAGCGCCACACATCGCAGAGAAACTGCCTCTGGGATACAGCGAAAGCATTATTAAAATGTAAGTCTATAGCAACATCAAATAAGTAGAAAGGTTTCAAATAAACAATCTAAAGATGTATTTTAAAGAACTAGAAGAAAAAGGACAAATCAAACCCAAAATTACAAGAAAGAAGCAAATCAAGAAGAGGGGGAAAAATGTATGAAATGGAGACTCAGAAAATGACACAAAAGATTTCCAAAACAAAAAGTTGGTTTTTGAAAGAAATAAAATCAACAAATCTTTAGCTAGACTACGCAAGATAATAAGAGAAAATTGCCAAATAAATAAAATCAAAAGTGAAAAAAATGACATGACACATAAAGCAAGGATTGTTAGAGACTGTTTTGAATACCTGTGACATAGGCCAAGAAATTACAGACCCTAGAGGAAATTGATTGCTGAATGCTACCAACATTTTAAGGAGAACTAATAATTCTTTTTAAACTCTTTCTGAATATTGAAAAGGAGGGAATATTTCCAAACTCATTCTATAAGGCAAGTGTTACCCTAACATCAAGACCAGGTAGGTAACATAACTTAGATAAATAAATAAATAAACAAATAAAAACTACAGGCTAGCAAATCAAATCCAGTAGCACATTAAAAATATCATTCACTTCTGGGTAGATGCCTAGTAATGGGATTGCAGGATCAAATGGGAGGTCTAGCTTGAGTTCTTTGAGAGTTCTCCGCACTTCCTTCCAAAAAGGTTGTATCAGTTTGCAGTCCCACCAGCAGTGTAAAAGTGTTCCCTTCTCTCCACATCCACGCCAGCATCTGCAGTTTTGAGATTTTGTGATGTGGGCCATTCTCACTGGAGTTGGAGTTAGATGGTATCTCAGGGTGGTTTTGATTTGCATTTCTCTAATAATTAGGGATGATGAGCATTTTTTCATATTAGACTGTTTATTGCAGCTCAATTTACGATCGCCAAAATGTGGAAACAACCTAAATGCCCACCAATCCAGGAATGGATTAA
>CAUYON010036341.1:0-15172 GCA_963573935.1 Arctocebus calabarensis
ATTGTGTGAACTGCTTCCAACATATTTTTCCAGTAACTCTTGCGTTCCCACGGATCAACAGACTTTTTCTTTTTAAGCCAACTATTCAGATCAATATTTCCACACTCCATCACCATGTAGATATACTGGTCTGTGATTTCACTGCAATTCAAAGCGAAGGAACAAAGCAGTAAATAGTTGGGTTCTATCCACTAAGATTTACTAAGTATTTACCTGAAGAATTCTGGCAGAAAAATTTCTTTTTAAATTTAGAAAGAATTCCTACTGATCATAGAGTCGGATGATCTTATCGCTGTGCTGCTGGAGCTTGTTCAGGTAGGCGATTTCGTTGCCGTAACTCTCGACTGTCTGTGCGTCTGCCTCCTCTAGGTTCACGTACTTTATAGCACGTATCTGCTTCTTTTCATTCAACACCTGAAATACCTACGTAGTAGAACAAAGAGAAAAGTTTAGGACGCTCTGTTTATACCCTGTCACAATGCTTCTAAATTCATTAGATAATTTTTCTTTTTAATGAGGAAGGGCATGGATATTCCATGTCCTGTCCGGGCAGACCAACCTCCAGGAACTCTCCCATGTTTAATTATCCAGAAGATCCTACATTTATTAGACAACTTTAGGTTGAGAACATTCTGAAGAGAATACTAAATAACTAAAATTAAATAACTAAAAGTTTCTGGGTCTATTTTGAGTATAAAAGGAAAAACAAATCCTGAAAATAGTAGCCTCTTCCCATTCATCTATGTAGTGGGCAGTCAATAACCCAAAGGTATAAACCCCTTTCTATATCAACATAAAAAAAAATTTACATTTCACATGTGTTCATAACAGTTCTTTGGACATACTGCTAACGTGTCTAATTTTCAGGAAACAGGACACAGGAATAATGCTTCTAAAATCCCAGATTCAAAAATAAAATACTAGGGTACACAAGAAACACTATATTTCTTTATCCCCTTTGATCAGTGTTTAAGGAAAACATCATTGACCTTGACTCCTCAGGAGATACTGGGAAAGAATAAGAAAAGAACCCAAGTGTGAGTGAAAGCAGCACAAACATGACAGTCCATCAGGCCCTCAGGGGGGTGTCAGTTACTTTTAATTTTTAAGTACAAATCTCTTAACAAAGCATCACTGGCTTTACTTAGCAAATTAGAGGCAGATGGACCATAAAATAGGGATAGGGCAAGAGGCAACAGAAAATAATAATGAAGTGATGAAAGGTATTTGAAATAACAGGATAAAGCCACTTCATACATAGGTATAAGGCAAATAGCCTCACAAATCTCAGGGAACTGAGAGCACCTACTGTTATATGGTACAATACCAACACCATGAACCTGAATCTCATGCTGTATCTTATTGGTGTGCTCTGTTTAATAAGGTATGAAGTAGTATATTTGTGCAATGATGAACTTTTAGCTTAAAAATAGAATTTAAAGATTATAGAAAAGGGAGGCACTTGTGGCTCACAGGAGTAGGGCGCTGACCCTATATGCCAGAGGCGGCGGGTTCAAACCCAGCCACGGCCAAAAACCGCAAAAAAGAAAAAGATTATAGAAAATACCTCTCCCAAAATTTAAGACCAGAAGGAAAAAGCTGCGTTTGAGTTCCAGCTCCATCCTTATCAGTAGTCCAACCTCAGACAAGTTCCTGAGTCTCTCAAAGACTAAATGCTGTTAGCAGAACCACTGCACGGGCTGGGCGGGATGACTGAGCTGGCCGAGGTCTGCAGTGTCTGTGTGTGCTGGAGTCAGCAAATATCAGCTGTCAGCATTCAAGACATTCAGGTCAGAAAAAAGTACACATGTACTATTAAAGTAAACTTAAAAGACGTACCAGAAAACAGACTTGCAGTATATTAAAGCTATTCATAAGAAAATTCCAAAGTTTTGAACAAACGAAACTTTTAAATTAACTTTTTGCATGCAGGTGTTTATAAGTCATATTTCCACTTCATAGAGACAGTATCAGAGTTATGATTTGCCAGTTTCGTGGGAAATTAATGAAAGGGGGACTAGACAGGCCAGTGTCTTAACCACCCTGGTCACCCCATGACCACTCTAGATGCTCTTACATAGTAAACGTTTGCCACTGCCTCCACTTTGGAACAGGCAGAGCGTACACGGTAGTAGTTTCATAAAGTATGTTACCCTCTTTTTCTCTGAGGCATGTTGATTTTCTTCAACTCCTTCAGAATCATTAAAGTAAGTGATAGTTTAAGTGAACTCAGAAAAGACAGGACAGTCATAAGGTTAACAGCTTGGACCCTGAAGGCTTACAACCTCATTACGCTCCAAGTAAAACAATGTTTAAAACACAATTAACACCACTCTACATGCTCTGAATACATGCAGCTAAATGAATACCTCTCATAATTAAGTGTGAATACTGTGGGACTATTAAAATGTAGCCAAATAATTAATAAGATAAAAGAATTAAAAAAAATTAAAAACCCCAAATAACTAATAAGTAATAAATATTAAATGAAGAATTTCTATCAAAGCAATTAAATTGGGTAATTCAAAAAGATTGAGGCTCAGTACCTGTAGCTCAGAGGCTAGGGTGTCAGCTACCTACACCAGGGCTGGCAGATTTGAACCAGGCCCGGGCCTGCCGAACGACAATCACAACCGAAACAAAAAAATAACCGAGCATTGTGGCTGGCACCTGTAGTCCCAGCTACTTGGGAGGCTGAGGCAAGAGACTCTCTTAAGCCCAAGAGTCTGAGATTGCTGTGAGGTGACACCCTCCCGAGGGCGACATAATGAGCCTCTGTCTCCAAAAAAAAAAAAAAAAAGACTGATAAAAATAGTTGTATTGTCCTTTTATTCCCATGCCTAATATTTGATCCAAGAGAAAGAACAAAGCAAATGTATAAAGAAAAGACACTGATATTTAGTGAAGACTTGATACACATGGTACCTTATCTTCACGTTAACAAGACAGCCTTAAGCAAGTGTTATTATTACTATTTGAATTAGAAAATTACAGTAAAACTTAAAATGTGCCCAACAGCATTTCATATATCATCCTTCACAACTTACAATAGCAAAATAGCCCCAGAGGAAGTTTGTTTATTCAACAGATAAAGCCAGTCCTGTCTGTTCTAGGTAGCGTGCTACATACTGGGGCCAGCGTCACCCAGCAGATGACACAAATATCCCTGTCTTCATGTAGCTCACATTCAAGTGCAAGGGGACTCAAACAGCAAACCAAATCCATTATAGACCAGGCTGGAAAGTGAGCTGGAGAGAAAAAGAAAGGAGGAGAGGGGAAGGGAAAACCCAGTGTCTGGAGGGTGGGGACTGGGGACTGCAGTTACAGAGTGTCGACAAGGAAGGCCAACTGGGAAGATGCTTGGAGCAAAGGCATGAGGACATCTGAAGTGACATACTTTCATGTTAATAAAACAGACCACAAGGAAGTGAAATCTGCCAAGCACAGAAAGACAAATCCCATGTTTTCCCTTATAAGTGGAATCTAAAATAATTAAACTTATAGAAGCAGAAAGTAGAATAGTGGTGACCAGAGGCAGGGGGGTGAGAGGAATGGGAGATGATTGGTCCTGGGGTACCAAGCCTCAAAGAAGAGGAATAGGTTTGACTTTTTAGATCAATTGCGCAGCGCACTGAACACGGCTCATAAATGCACAGCACAATTCACACTGAGAGTGAATTCCTAATGTTTTCATCACGAAAAGTGTTAAATATTTGAAGTATCAGATCTATCAATCAGCTTAATTTAATCCTTCCACACTATATTAAAAAATCTTAACACCACTTTGTAGTCCATAAAAATACACAAATATAACTTGTCAATATGTAATAAAGAAATAGATAGGAGGGCAGTGACTGAGTCAGTCTACTGTGAGCATCCAGGTGAAAACACAATGGTTGCTTCAACCAAAGTGATGCCACTGGGGCTTAAGAGACACAGAAGGGAGGCGCTCAGAGGGAGAGGCAGCGAGGAGCTGAAGAGACGGACAGGGAGACGCTCAGAGGGAGAGCCGGCAAGGAGCTGAAGAGACAGGGACAGGGAGACGCTCAGAGGGAGAGCCGGCAAGGAGATAAAGAGACACGGACGGGAGGCGCTCAGAGGGAGAGCCAGCGAGGAGCTGAAGAGACACGGACAGGGAGACGCTCAGAGGGAGAGCCGGCGAGGAGCTGAAGAGACACGGACGGGGAGACGCTCAGAGGGAGAGCCGGCGAGGAGCTGAAGAGACACGGACGGGGAGGAGACGCTCAGAGGGAGAGCCGGCGAGGAGCTGAAGAGACAGGGACAGGGAGACGCTCAGAGGGAGAGCCGGCGAGGAGCTGAGGAGACAGGGACAGGGAGACGCTCAGAGGGAGAGCCGGCGAGGAGCTGAAGAGACACGGATGGGGAGGAGACGCTCAGAGGGACAGTCAGCGAGGAGCTGAAGAGACACGGACGGGAGGCGCTCAGAGGGAGAGCCAGCGAGGAGCTGAAGAGACAGGGACGGGAGGCGCTCAGAGGGAGAGCAAACAAGGCCTGCTGACCAGCTCATGTGTACATGAAGGTAAGAGGGGTCTATTTTTTTCACCAAGAAACTGGAAGAATGAAGTGGGCATTTACAGAAATGGGAGAGCCAATGTAGCAAGAGTGGTGCTGGGACATGATGTTTAAACGCAGAAGAAATGCTGAACAACCAGGCTAGATATTCAAGTCTGAAATTCAAAGCAGAGGTCTGAGCTTGAAATATAAATCTGAAAGTTTGTAGCATATACATGGTACTTAAAACAGTGAGCCTGGAAGAGAACATCACTGGAATGAGTAAGTCTATAAGAAAGAAGAAGAGGCTGAGGACTGTGCTGTGGGCAGTAACTCACTGAGGTCAAGGGCAAGAGGAAGGCGATAGGAATGGCCAATGTGAGAGGAGGAGAACACACTGGCCAAACAGAAAACAAAAAGATCAATAGAGAAAAATAATAACTGTCTCAACTGCTGCTAAGTAACCCCAAATCAAAGCTAAGAATTAGATATGGCAAAAATATAGATCACTGGCTATCTTTATTAGTTATTCTGGTGAATCATTAGGTGAAAATGAAGTAGATTTAAGAGAATAGAATGATGATTACGTTTAAATAATGGTTAAGATGGCTTCCATCCACAAAGAATTAGAACCATGTAAATTTAGAAAATAATCTAATTCCAGAAACTTACTGGTTATTAAACTGATTTTGAAATTAAAAACTTAAAACAAAATCCATTAGTGAAAATCCTTACAGAATGGTCCTAAGCATATTAGCAATTCACATCATGTTCTGACTTGGTTTTTAGAAAGATTCTTTTGTGATAACACATAGTGGTCACTGTCACCCCAGTCAGTGACATGTTATTATTAGAGAAGAAATTTGGAAGCATGGGATCTACAGATGTGCCCTGTGGGGCTGGCGGGAAAAGGAGGGTAGGAGTAAGAACGCCTTTTGGCTCATCAGTACCACGGGCTCCTAGAAGTGAAGAAAAAAGTCCTCATGGTAAAAAGACAAAAGAAAAAAAAAGAAAAGAAAAAAAACTTAAAATATTTGTATTCATTTCTTAAATATATAAGATACTTACTTTGCTTGAGCCTCCACTTCCTATCTGCTTTAAGATGGAATACATTCTTCCTTTAACTGAAATGCATTCATTTGTTGACGAGGATGCTGAAATCTAAATAATTATAATAGATAAATAAGAGTTCAAAGAATGTCATAAGAAAATAGCTTACATTTGGTATGGTGAACTGTTTCCTATTTTCAATTATCTTAAGTAGTTATGTATATTACAATATTTTAAAAAGGAAACTTGCTCTACATACTTTAATCAACGAAATAAAAACTTTTTATCATTTTCCTGTTTCCTTACTGTTCTTTTTCCTTCTACTTCTTTACTTACATTCACACATACATGTGCCTTTACACAGGATGGCCATAAAGTCTTTGTGCGATTTTAAATTGCACTCTATTTTAAACTGCACATGAAGTTTACGGCACACGAAGTTCACTTCTATCTATATTCCTTTTTCTTATTTAGCATCACATTATGAAGTAAGGAACTAAGTTGTTGAGAGCTCTGAGCCAATCAGACAAACGCAAGCCTCATCAATTCCCTTCTTAGTGTTGAGTGATCTTCAACAAGTTACTTAATTTCTCAAAACTTCAGCAACTTCCTCAGCAAACTTTCAACCAATGTACTACACTGCATACAACGTGCCCCTCATCTCTTCCCTTATGCTGAAGGATGTCTCCGTGTACCTATAAATGCAGTGAACAGATGAAGCGCTGAGGACTTGTTCTGAGCTGACAAAAAAGTTGAAACTTTTAAAAAGAGTCCCTGATTAGCTGATAAACCAAGCTGAAACAAGGTCCAAATAAACATCAGTTTAAGTCCTGTTTTAGATTCTAAATGGTAGAATCTTTCACGTAATTTCCTTCTATTAAACAAAAAGATAAGGATCCTAATTTAACTTCTGGGGTTCAGAGACTGTTGAGTCATAAAATATGTTTCCTATAACAAAACATTAGGCTTTGAAATTCCAACCAGCCCCCCACCCCCACCCCCTTTTGGGCGTCCTCTCTCTGTTCTTTCAAACTTAATCTGTGAACATGTTTGGGGGAAGAAAGCAGTTTAATGTCTTTTCCCCCTGGCTGCTGCATAAACAAAATAATTCTAACTTATTTCTGATTCAGCACCAATGCGATGTTCTGTTTCCTACACAGGACACCTCTCACCGGCCAGATCTTCAAACTACAAATTAGATCATTTCCCTTCCCTGCTTCAACCTTGTCCACAGCCTCCCATGGTAAAAGATAAGGGCCCAGCAGAACCTCCTGTTCACCCAACTCCTTCCTGAGCTCTGCCCACTGTGGCCTCTTCTCAGCTCCCTCCTGGCACCGGCCCCTTTAGAAGGCTTCCCCCAAGTCGCTTCACTGGTCACCACCTCTAACTTGCCTTCTAGATTTCAACTCAAACAGGGCCTGACACTAGCAATTGCTCAGGAAACGTGCTTAGAATCAGAGTATAGGCAAACTTATCATTTTTCTCTTTTTCCTTTGTAACTTATTATATTGTTTCAATTCTCAAAACACTATTACCTTTTTCCATAGTTAGCATAATCCATTATTACCTATTGTTTTTGACCATTACATTTTTAAATTATGGCAAAATATATATAACATAAAATTTCCTATTTTAACCATTTTAAAGTTTCAATCAGTGGCAATTAAATCCCTTTGATGTTGTTGTGCAGACATCACAACCGTCCACCACTGGAGCACTATAGTCACTGCACAGGGAACCCTGCCTATCACCCAGTGCTTCTTCACTCCCTCCCCCCACAGCTCCTGAGAGCTGCATTCTACCTTCTGCCAACTAACGTTCTTCAATCAGTTGATTTTTATAATTACCCAATTTTGCTGTTTATTTCAATAAAAATTGCTGCCAACATTTTAAAAATTGCTGCCAACATTTCTTATTACTAAGTGTCATGCTCTATCTATCTCAAGAGTCACTCACACATTAACTAATTTAGTCTTCACAACCATCCTGTGATTTCTTTTACAGATAATGAAACAAGCACAGACAGTCCTGGTAACTTGCAAAAGCCCACAGTGCAGCTAAGTAGTGAGGCCCAGATTTACGCCTGGGCAGTCTGTCTGCAAGGCCTAATATTGTTTTCTACCAATATTAAACTGCCTCTGAGATCGTTTTTAGAAACTGATTTTAGTTACTAATGTCAAGAGTACCTAACTTGTCTTCACACAGCAATGTGATTGCTTCACCAGTAAAAAATTTTTCCTCTAAGTTTCTAACAATTATAATACATTCTAGTATTACCTCTTGTTGTTATTCTGATAGTCTCAAAAATTACTTTCTCAAACAAACTGTACATTAATTAGCAAAGGAAATGAAATTTCTCACTAAAAAACAGTTAACTAGGATAAAAAGTAACTCTGATTATAAGAGAAATTTTATTCAGCTATTCAAACCAGATCCTTTGGCCTAGTTAACTTTCATTACTAATAACTAACCTCGCAAAGTCACAAGGCGTACACTCATTAGGGTATCAGAAAACTTTTGCCTAAGGGGAGTAAGAAGGGACAAGTTCTTAAAACCTTTCTTGACACTTAAATGCTAGAAAAATAAAATCTGTGAAGCTGAATGTACCTTCACACAGAGCATCACACACAGAGCTTACCACACCTGTAAATGCTGAAGTGGAGTAGCAGGTATTTGCTGCTGTGGCTGCTGGAAATAGGCAAATTGGCTGTAAGGTGTTGACAGCTGATGAGCAGGTGGAAAGTCATCCTTTACAACTGGAGTTCTAAAACTAGGAAAGATTCCTTTTAATTTAAAACATTAGAATTTGAAAAACAAGATTTTGAATCCATTTTCATGTGTTTTAGAAGGTCGACATGAATTTAAAGGTGTTATATCAAACAGAACCCAAGTTAGTCTTCATAATACAGATGATTATTTCTTTGTTCTAGATACCCCACCACTGATAGTTTATTATGAGAATTCTTTCTGAAAGTAATTTTTTAGACCCAGACAAGAAATTCTTGTTAGCAAAATAAATATGATGGCCTTTAAAATATGGACTTAGGATTATTTTAAAAGAATTTAGACAAGGCTAACGTCAGTTTATGGCTGATCATAATTTTAGTGTTTTTTTAACAATAATGTTCTCTAATGGCCTGCAAGGAACATCTGAAAAGCATTCACATCAGAGTCTGGCCTTGAAGCTTCACTCTGCTGAGCTCACGTTAGTGGTTTGCTACCGTGTCCTCAACACCCAGAACAGCACTCCCAGCACCAAAGAGTCACATAAATATTTGTTGTTGAATAAGAACACAGGAGACACCTACATCACTATTTTAGTTAGCAAGCCTTCCTTAAAATTCCCCAAATACAATAAAATGGGGCAATATATAGTAAAAATTATACTAAATAGGTAAGAGGTTGGGTTACAAAATCTCTAAGCCTAGCTCTACTTAAAAAAAGGATTATATTTTGAAAATTGAAAAGCAAAAGGCATGATGGACTTAAGCTATGCCCTAAGATACTAAAAACACAGCCACTCATCCACCCAGAAGAAAAAAAAAATCACTTTATCATAGGGACACTTGCACTAGATTATTTATCGTGGCTCAATTTACAATTGCCAAGAGGAAACAACCTAAGTGCCCATCAACCCAAGAATGGACTAACAGCTGTGGTATATGTTTACCATGGAATATTATTCAGCCACTAAAAAAGATAGTGACTTTATATCTTTTGTATTAACCTGGATAGAGTTGAAACACATTCTCCTTAGTGAATTATCACAAGAATGGAAAAGCAAGTATCCAATGTACTTAATTCTAATATGAAACCAGGACATGAAGGAATTCATGTCCATACTAGAGAAAATCTCAGTTCAGTTCAAGTTGGGGGGTGGCAAAATGTAAAGGTATAGGGGCACACATCCTGAGTGCAGGACACAACTAGAACAGGGGCTCACCCTAACAAATTCAAACATTGTAATCTAGTTGTCTGCACCCTCACATTAATCCAAAATTAAAACACACACACACACACACACACACAAAACAGCCACTAGCGGAAGGCTCCAGGTACCTCCTCCCTTTACTTCCTTTCTCTGAACTGTCTCCCCACGACTGCTGCAATGTCCCTCATGCTCCCTGAGTCAGCACAGACCAAGGCCTTCACCCCTCTCATTCCCATCCTCTCAAATCCTACACCTTCCGAAACCCCCAGAGCTATCTGCAGTAGTCAGCCTACCTCTTCCAGAAATTATCACCTTCCAGTTAAGACCTCCTCAGCTAAAACAAAGTATCTGTCCTTTGCTCTAGGGATGCCAACCTTTAAAATCTCTCTCTCTCTCTCTGAGAGGTCTCCGTGTAGTGCTATAAGAAGGTTTGCGTCCTTAGGGTCTTTACAGGTTGTAGGTGCAGATTACGATATGACAAGGACTCCAATCGCAGCAGTCCTTTCAAACGTGTATTATGGTAACCACCTCCCCTTCCCATTTTACAGATGAAGAAACCGATACTGAGAAAAATAACATGAATTTGGAAAAGTCTTAAACAAGTAAAGGAGCAGGATTCAAAACGAGATCTATCTGGCCCAGAAACCCATGCTACTTTAATGCTCTACCCTGCCTCCCAAGTGCCAACAGTAATTACCAGCTCATGTAATCATCCAAATTATTGCTGCTTGGCGTCTTACAAATAGATTTTGGATCAAACCATTTAGGTGCTGATATTGGTGGTGACTGCTTTGAAACTGAATGAACAGGTTGCTCAAAAGAGGTATGTTTCTGCCAAAACAAAATAAAAAACGCAATTTATTGTTCTTTAATTATAGTGACACCTATCCAACAGTTCTACAAACATTACAACTACTAAAAGTAAATAATAAACTATGAAATAGAAAAGCATAATGAAATTGGTAGATGCATGTATTTCAGACTTTCATTAACTTTTCAGTACAGTTCTTTTACTATGAACTCTTAAGCCTTGAACCTTCTCCTCAAACATAGAGGGAAGGCACATAAAATTGTTTAACAAAATGGAATCTAACACCTCCCTCAATAGAGGTGTAAAACTTATAGAATCTGAAATAGTGCTCTGTGCTTCTGAAAATTAGCCTTTCTTTAAAACTCTAGTTTCTATAAAACTACATCTCTCCCTTTCCACATGTTTCCAAAAACTATTTAGCAAAATTTGGAAAGGCAAATGCCTACTTTGTGCTCTCCTTAGGAGAGACAGAGTCAGTAGAATTCATCTTGTAAAAATCCAGACAATAGGGAGCAAACGCCCTCTGCAGCTGGGTCAGCAACTCATTGTCTGCAGACTCAGGCTGAATCTAGCCTGTCATCTATTTTTGTAAATAAAGTTTTATTGGAACATGACTATGCCAGTTTATTTACCTGTTGTCTGTGGTTTCTGTTTTCATGCTCTAATGGTAGAGTTGAAAAGGTGCAGCAGAGATTATGCAGCCTGCAAAGCCTGCCAGCCCTTTACAGAAAGTATGGACCCCGGCTGTACCATATCTCCATCAAACACAGAACCACCTTTTGCTTGAATACTTTGAGTAATTGGGCACTCACTGATGTCTACAAAGGTTCCCTTCAATTTTGGTACTGCTTTAGTTATTAGAAGTACCCGCAGAAATTAAATTATCATTGTAACTGCAACACACTCATTATACCCTCAAGAACCACAATGGATAAATCTATCCTGTTAATACTTCCTACTTTTTACTCGAGTTTCTTTTTTTTTTTTAAGTGTACTAGTCAATGGTTTTTACTATATTCACAGTTGTACAACCATCACCACTATCCAGTTTCAGAATATTTTCTCATCCAATAATATAAATGTCTTAACACAATAATTAAGAAAGTGCGGTGAAGGCTATGTTAACCAGTTTGTTGTATTTCAAATTGTATACAAAACTAGTACATTGCACCCCATAAATGCATTAATGTACATAGTTATGATTTAATAAAAAAAAATTTTTTGAAACTCAAGGAAAAAAAAAAGAAACCTCATACATGACTGGTCTCACTCCCCATGCTCCACTCTCCCAGTCTCTGGAAAGCACTAATCTACTTTCCATCTGATCGGGATCAGTCTTTTCTAAGCATTTCATTTAAATGAAATCACGTAGTATGTGGCCTTTTGTGCTGAGCTTCTTTCCCTGAGCACGTTGTGAATGTGGGTACATGTTGCAGCACATAGCAGGACTTCATTACTTTTTTATTGCTAAATATCCCCGTGTGGGTGTACTGTATTTTGTTTATAAATTTATCCAGATGATGGATATTTTGTTATTTCTAACTTTTGTGCACTTATGAAAATGCTGTTATGAATATTCATGTACAAACAATTGTGTGGATACATGTTTCCAATTGTCTTGACTATAAACTTCATATCATCATAAGATAACTCTACATTTAGCCTTTTGAAGAACTGCCACACAGTTTTTCAAAGTGACTTTACTACTTTACATTCCCACCAGCAGCGTAGGAGGGGCCCAACAGTCCCCATATCCTACTAACACTTGTTCTCATTGTCTTTTTAATTACAGCTATCTTGATAGGTGTGAAGAGGTATTAACAGTGGTTTTGAGTTGCATTTCCCTAAAGATCCACAGACGGTTTTCAGGTTCTTTAACTTAAAAGTTCCAAAAAGAAAAAAGGAGGAGATGTTTATTTAATATGTCCCAAGATTCGGCCTGTCAGGGTCCTTACCATGGAACATTTGTTATCTGTGTCTGTTACTTAATCAGTGGTCTAGGAATCCGGGAAGGGGAGGTCCCCAAGATCCTTTTCAAGGGGTCTGAGTGGTTAAAAATATTTCCATAATATTCTAAGACAGTATACACCTGTCTCACTTTTATTTTCTCACAAATTTATGTTGAAAATTTCTAGAGCCTGTATCACATTTTATAACAAAATACATTGAATACAAAAGCAAATACAAGAATCGATCTTCTGGTAAGCCAATGGTTGAAGAGATTTGCAAAAACTGTAAAACAATGCCACTCTTACAGTTTCAGAAAATAATTATTTTTCATAAAAACATATTTACATACACATGAGTGTATTACAATTATTTATAATAAAGCAATTAATGTTTAAACATTTTATTTTACTTTCTAATATGTGGTTAGTAAATAGAGATAAACAAAACCTATATAAACAACAGCTCTTTTGGTGACTGAAGAGCATAAAGAAGTCTCAAGACCAAAATGTTTGAGAATTAGAATCCACCTTTTAAAAATTTTTATCTGAGCATGACCGTAGGAAATTATTCAGTGCTGGAGACAACACTGCCTTAGTTGGGGAGGCAGGCAGCACAGTCTTCTGTGAAGGACCAGACTTTAAGCTTTAAGCTTTGCAGACTGAGCGGTCTCTAGCTGCTTAACTCTGCTGCTACAGCACAACAGCAGACAGACCTGATGAGTGAGTGCGTGTGGCTTATTCCAACAACTCTCTATTCACACAATCAGGCTGGGGACTGGATCCCACCCAACTCCTGTACCGGTCCATCACATAGAAAACAGAAGAGCTTAGCCTGACATATACTCACACTGAACCTATGATGGCTGCTGATCATTTTGTAAATGATAGAAAGAAAAAAATCCTTTAAATAAGCTATTCCACTAAATATAGTATATAGGCATTTAATAAAAGAAAAAAACATTTAATACAATCATCAAACTTCAGAAATGTATTATCAACAACAGCAATGTTGTACTTTAGCAGAAAAGAAAGTTACCTCTGTATGAACCTGTCGGGCTATCTCTGGAATCTGCCACTGATTTGAAGCAGCAGCAGGATTCTGGTGCGTGCGTTCCGACTTTCTCTTAGACTGCCACTGTTTCTGGTCACCTTCTGGAACTTGAGGTTCTTGGTGCTCTTTAGTTTCTGAAAATGTGTTTGTTGCAATAATAAAACTATATATTAACAATTGAATGCGTTACAAACTGTATCATATTTTGCTCTTAGAAACAAAGAAAGAGAAAAACTAAAATCTATAAGACAAGTCAGTTTTATAAAGTCGCAACATAATCACCTTCCTAAATTGTTACTCAGAGCTTAATCAGAGACCTTCTAGATTTAAATGCTTCTGGTTTTCACTGGTAAACAAACAAATAAATCAGTAAAATCTTAATAACACTTAGATGGTATAAACAAGTCTCACTAATAAAAGGAAACTTATTCACCACTTTTCATAAGCTTCTTGTTTAACATAAAAATTGTACCTTACAGTAGCCTATAATTTACTCTCTCAAAGGTCCACCACCACAATACAGTTAATATTCTATGAATATGAAAATTCCATTCTTTTTTGTGATAGTAGATGCCAAAACCCTAAACAAAATATTAGCACTTGATATACGAGAGATAAACAAGTATGTCTGAATTTGGTTTATTTCTACATGTATCTGAAAAGCAATTTATCATAGTAACAGAATGGAGAAGGAATTGTGCAGGAAAAAAATCATTTGATGAAATTCAACACCCAAACATCCAATCTCACACACAAACAAACCTATTAGTAATCCAGGTATCAGTACTCAATTTAATGGAGTACTACAACCTCTCCTGCAATCATCGTACTATGTGTTAACGGTAAAACACTGTAATAAGGCCTAAGACAAGAATATCACCTATCATCCCTTTCTAATCATCATTCTATTGGCAGTCTTAGCAATTATAATAAGGAAAAAAAAAATTAAAATTAAAAGTATTAGTACAAAAAGAAAGCTATCCTGTCTTTAAACAACATACTTGCGTACCTATAAAAATCCAAAGAATCCATAGGAAAATTATTCAGTGGATTTAGCAATGTCACTGTATCTAAGATGAATAATTAATATCTAATTATATTTTTATATGCTAACAAAAAAGTAAAGTATAATTTTTTTAAAAGACACCATTCATTATCATCATATTAAAAAACGATCAGATATACAGGAATAAATCTAGCAAAAGAGATATAGGATCTCTACAAAGAAAGTGATTCACTCCATATTTTCAAAGAATGAAAGAATATGCCAGGTTAGTGGACTGGAAAAATTAACTATAAAGATGTTAATTTACACTAACAACAACCAAGCTGAAAAAATAGTCAAAGATTCTATTCCTTTCACAGTAGTGCCAAAGAAGATGAAATATTTGAGAGTTTACCTAACAAAGGATATGAAAGATCTCTATAAAGAGAACTATGAAATTCTAAGAAAAGAAATCGCTGAACACGTCAACAAATGGAAAAACATACCATGCTCATGGTTGGGAAGAATCAATATTGTTAAAATGTCCATACTCCTCAAAGCAATATACAATTTTAACACAATTCCTATTAAAGCTCCATTGTCATATTTTAAAGACCTTGAAAAAATAATACTTTGTATTATATGGAATCAGAAAAAACCTCAAACAGCCAAGACATTACTTAGAAATAAAAACAAAGCAGGAGGGATCACACTAACAGACCTGAGACTGTACTATAAGTCGATAGTGATCAAAACAGCATGGTACTGGCACAAAAACAGAGAGGTAGATGTTTGGAACAGAATAGAGAACCAAGAGATGAACCCAGCTACTTACCGCTATTTGATCTTCGACAAGCCAATTAAAAACATTCAGTGGGGAAAA
>CAUYON010036342.1:0-22008 GCA_963573935.1 Arctocebus calabarensis
ATTAATGACAATTATTGACACGGTGGGGGTGAAGGAAGGGGAGAGCAGAGAGAGGAAGAATGAGGGAGGGGTGGGGAAAGGAAGAGCAGAGAGAGGGAAAGAGTAAGGGGGGTGGGGTGGTGGGGTCTTGGTGTGTGCCACACCTTTTGGGGGCAAAACACGATTGTAAGACAGTCTTTTCCTAACAAATGCAACCAGTGTAACATGGTTTCTTATACCCTCAATGAATCCCCAACAATAAAAAAAAAAAAAGAAGAGAATTAAGAAGAAAAAAAAAAAAAAAAGAAGTAGAGCACCCATTCAAGCTGCTTCAGCCATCGCCCTGTAGAAGGTGATCCTAACACGGGCACCAGAATAACAAGTACAAGGGTCTGTTGAGGATACTGGATTTCACTCCACCATTAGTGCAAATGGAGCAAGGCATTTCTGTTTTATTTAATAGCACATCCCAGGTGCTGGACGAGTACCCGATTAGATAGTAGATGCTCAATAAAAATTTGATGAATAAATCAACCTACTTCAAATGTGCTTCCTTAACAATTTCTAAAAGATTCCTTTTTCACATAGCAGCCACACTCACGTGGCTATTATTATCCTGCAGTGCTAGTGTAAACTACCAATTCCTATTCACTGAGGAAAGGTTGGAGCACACAGTTTATCACGATTTACAACCCATTCTCCTCCTCGGTTGTGCTAATTCTATTTTGGCATCTGAGTCACCTCCCCTGTTTCTATATTCTGGCTTTTGCATACTAATATTGTTACTCTCTGGAGTCTCAGTAGTATATTGGAAATTCCCTGTTTTTTTGCTATTTCTTGGTTTTGGCTTGTTTTGTTTTGTTTTGTTTCGAGACAGAGTCTCACTCTGTTGCCCTAGTGTAGAATGCGCTGGCATCAGCTAGCTCACAGCAGCAACCTCAAAGTCCTGGGCTCAAGTGATCCCCCTGCCTCAGCCTCCCAAGTAGCAGGGACTACAGGCGCATGCCACAACACCCAGCTAATTTTTTCCATTTTTAATAGAAATGGCATCTTGCTTTTACTCAGGCTGGTTATGAACTCCTGAGCTCAAGTGATCTTCCTATGTTGGCCTCAACAGAGTGCTAGAATTACAGGCAAGAGGTACTTCGCTCTACAGAAATTCCCTATTTTTGTAAATAATGTATTCCTCAAAAAATGTTACACAGTTTAATATCTGAAAGTTAGCTAATAGACCGATCTGTTATATTTGTTTCCACATATATTAAACATGAAAACAAACCCTCCTGAATTAAATTTCTTCCTGACACTCTCTGCTTCAGGGCAAAGCCTTCCTGTTGGTGGGTGACAATCTTTAAGGATTCCAGAGACTGCTGGCGTGGGTGGGCCCCACGTGGTCATTTCCTTTCCTACCACAAGCAATTAGTCTGGCCTTCCTTCCCCCCAAAGACCCACCACCTTCTAACAAGGGCAAGTCAGGGAGTCGGCCTCCAGTCTGCAGCTGCTATACCTGAAGCCAAATAAAGTGTTGCTGTTTATTTCCGGCCCCATCTCCCCCACCATAAAGCTGAATACAGAGAGCTCCTCTGAGCTGCACCGCCACGTACCTGCTACAGCCCAGCACTTCTGCCCACCCCTGCCTGCGCTGAGCAAGCACTGGGGTGGGGGAAGTTTGAGCCCGAAAGTCAGATACCGGCCCTGGACCCCGGCCTAGTGTGGCCAGCTGGGACCATAGACCCGGGCGGCATCTGACATGTGAAAAACTGGACGGGATGTATGCCACGTGTGCCGGCCTCCACTCCACCTGCCAAAGTAAAATGAAATTTGAACATAGAGGACTGAACACCACACAGTCTTGCTCGCTCTAAACTGCCACACCTACTCCATTACTGGGCTATTACTCTAGCACAGTAATTGTTTCCAGCTCAATTTTCATAAATCTAGAATCCTGAAAATGCAGAGCAGTGAAACTCCTCCAAACCAAACACGGCCACTGCCTCTTCTAAAAATGTCTCCTACAAAGGGACCTGTTGCTGTCACTCAGTGACAAGGGCCCCTTAGACGTGTTGAAGATCTTCCAAACGGAGCGTCACCAGGGATTCTTCCCCAGAGTCAAAAGCCACTTCTCCTACCCATGCATTCCTTCTCCCATGATCAACAGCTCACTAACTGATATCACCTATTAGGAAAAAAAAAAAAAAAGGCCGGGAATGGTGGCTCACACCTATAAACCTAACACTCTGGGAGGCCAAGGCAGGTAGATCGCCTGAGCTCAGGAGTTCCAGACCAGCCTGAGCAAGAGACCCTGTCTCTAAAAATAGCCAGGTGTTGTGTGGGCAGCTACTCCGGAGGCTGAGGCAAGAAGATAGTTTGACCTCATGAGTTTGAGGTTACTGTGAGCTATGATGCCATGGCACTCTATAAAAAATATTTATAGAAAGCTGTCTTTCAGGGCAGCGCCTGTGGCTCAGTGAGTAGGGCGATGGCCCCCATATACCGAGGGTGGCAGGTTCAAACCCGGCCCCAGCCAAACTGCATCAAAAAATAGCCAGGCATTGTAGTGGGCGCCTGTAGTCCCAGCTACTCGGGAGGCTGAGGCAAGAGAATTGCCTAAGCCCAAGAGCTGGAGGTTGCTGTGAGCTGTGACGTCATAGCACTCTACTGAGGGTGATAAAGTGGAACTCTGTCTCTACAAAAAAAAAAAAAGCTGTCTTTCTTTCTTAGTTTTACAACTTGCCAGTTTTACATGCAGATAGGTTACCAAAACACATGCTTTTGTATACAGATAGCATTGTAAGCATCTCAGATTCTATAAGTTTATGTTTTCCATAAATGAATCTTCTCATGTGTTTTAAATCTTAAAATATACTTACATATACACATATGATATGTTTAATTAGAAAAATGCTATTTATACATATATAGAAGCTATAATTTCTCTAAATGTATTTACCCAGCTCAATATTTAATAAAAACTAGAAAGTTAAATTGATTTCATTTGGATCCTGAACCCTCTGACTCTCTGTGTATTAACCTGGAACACAGTGTATTTCTTTTATCAGAGTTAGTGTCTCTGAATCTTCAGCCCCACATCCTGCCTTCTAGGAGAAAGCCATGGAGCGTGATCAGAAAGTCTACCAGAGAATCCGAACAAAGAGAGTAAAGAAGAACTTTTATCTCACTAAATTAAAATACAGATGTTGTCCTTTGAACATCAGACCAACCAGATCTTTATGGTATATAACATGAGAATTCTGCTCAATGAAAACATCAAGAGTTCTCTTATACAATAACTAAGAAAATGCCATGAATGCTATGTCAACCAATTCAATGAAAATATTTCAGATTGTATATAAAACCAACATATTGTACCCCATGATTACATTTATGTACACAACCATGATAGAATAAAAAAATAAGAAAAAAAAAGTTCTCTGTTAAAACCCACAAAAGACATGCAGAAGGGAAACACATCCCTATGAGAGAGACTTTTCTAGAAGTCTTTCTCCCCTCAATCCCTACTTTTCACCTGTTGATATAGGTGAGTTCATGGGGTAGCTCTACTCTAATGCAAATCTCTTAGCTGTCAGACTCACACACAACTTTGCTGCCCCCCCTAACTGATGACTATCTGAAAATAAACCTCAGCTGGTTTGCAGTACTTTAAGTTAGGCATAGAACAGTGTTGTAAAAGTGGATATTTTGAGGGATGCCCTTACATAATTTAGCAGACATCTCACAAATACTCCTATCTTCATATCAGCAGATATAAAAAGTACAGTCTAGTTTTAAATGATAGTATCATCATTATTTTTTTTAATTGTTGGGGATTCATTGAGGGTACAAAGAGCCAGGTTACACTGATTGCATTTGTTAGGTGTAATCCCTCTTATAACTGTGTCCTGCCCCTAAAAGGTGTGTCACACACCATGGCTCCCTACCTCCTCCCTCCTTCCCTCTCACTGCTCTTCCCTTTTCTCTCCCTGCTTTTCCTTTTCTCCCAACCCCTCCTTCCTTCCCTCTCTCTACTCTCCCCTTCCCTCACCCCCACTGTGTACTAGGTCATCAACTATCTTTATATGAGAATTGAGTACATGGGATTCATGCTTCTCCATTCTTGTGATGCTTTACTAAGAATAATATGTTACACTTCCATCCAGATTAATACAAAGGATGTAAAGTCTCCATCTTTTTAATGGCCGAATAGTATTCCATGCTATATATACACCATAGCTTGTTAATCCATTCCTGGATTGGTGGGCATTTAGGCTGTTTCCACATTTTGGCGATTGTAAATTGAGCTGCGATAAACAGTCTCGTGCAAGTGTCCTTATAGTAAAAGGATTTTTTTTCTTCTGGGTAGATGCCCAGTGATGGGATTGCAGGATCAAATGGGAGGTCTAGCTTGAGTTCTTTGAGAGTTCTCCATACTTCCTTCCAAAAAGGTTGTATTAGTTTGCAGTCCCACCAGCAGGGTAAAAGTGTTCCCTTCTCTCCACAAATATCATCATTATTTTAAAAGTAAGCTATGTAAAGATTTAATTGTAGAACCTAGATGGGGGATTTATAAATATTCAGTATATAATTATTTCAATGTGTCTGTGTATTTCAGTGTTTTTAATAAAATATTGAACAAGGTGAAGGGGAACCAAGCCACACAGGAGTTGGTCTACTGAGCTCAGCTCACCATGTAGTACATAAGGTCTCCACACACACACAGGCCACACAACTGAGCAGCCTCACAGATGATGTCAATGTTTCCCCCAGGCTTTGGTGCAGCAACTCACTCCCACCTGCTAGACTAAATCTTAACAGCAGGCATTTTAGAAAATAGTAGTACTGACTAGTAACATGCTGTGATTGGGTGAATTTCTGCAGCTCACACACCTAGTCATCTTTACTCTTGGTGTAGGAAGCGGAGGACCTTGTAAAACAGACTCTGACTTTGAGGCATAGTTCAGATCTTGTCCCCACTGCTTATACACTGAGCAATCCTCCTCATCCTCTCCTCACATAGTAAGCAACACCAGAATATTAATTTCAATTTTATATAATTCACGTCAATACCAAATAAATCGATTTTTATAATTCCAAGCACAGTATCAACCTATAATAGGATACTTTTGATTATGATTCATATCAGCTGACTGTTCAGGGAAAATACGGTCTAGAAGTTTTAAAATTCATGTAGGTAGTATGATATCAAATTGTCATTATTATTCTGTTGTCAAGAACATTGAAAAAATGGATAAATGTCATTAATCAGACTCTGTCTTCATGAACTTCATATAGCCTTAGTTGTGTTGTTGGATGATGACCTTAGAGGACCCGAAATTCCTGCTGTGTCTCCGCATCACAGAAGGACAGTGAGGAGGGAAGACGGGTGCTCACTGCCCCCTAGAACTCCACTGCATATCACCCAGCTACCCCCTATTTTTTCCATTCAGATATAGAGAAAGAGGAAAAGAAACAGCAAGAGATAAATTTACAAAAGGAGTTCAATTCTTCTTTTTATGAGTCCTTTTTTTCTAATAATGTTTACGGCCTATGCCTTTTAGATAGAGACTTACTGCACCCATATGCTCATGGAACATACTCACTTTCATCACTCTCTGAATAATTATTTTATGATGAACATATAAAGACAAGAACAAAAGAATCTAATATGTTGAATACAATGAAATATAGAATGGTATGAGGAAATATACCCATCGTATTCAGAAATGCAGGATATTTTACAATTCAGCATGACAGTTTTTCTTCAAGATAATAAAAGAGAATTTTGGCCTTAAAGATGGCTAAAAATACTTCTTAGAGTTAATGAGAGAAATGAAAATGGTTACTATTATTAGCCTTGTTGGGGTGGCTGAAACGTGGTATGCCTCTGATGCGCTGGTTGCCATGGTGTATATACTGTTGCATTCTTCAAACAGAGGATGAAACAGCTCTGCAGTCAATAGCAAGGGCTGAAGGGCTGACCCTTTCAGCACAGATCGCAAACTAGCCTTGCCAGTTCTGCATTTTTTCTTAAACCACCAGAAGCAGCCACACAATGTATAGTAAATTATGTGATTTTCCAGAGCTGCTTAACCGAAAGATGTAAATAGTGTGTTCTTGGTAGTACCATTTCAAATTTGGCCAGTTTTTATGACATTTTCCCCATTTATAGCCTACAGTTTCCAACAAGGATCAATCGGTCACCTCAGAGTCACAGGTTACAACCTGGTGTTGTCTGTCCTCTTTGGATCTTTGAGGAACCTTTTATAGTTCTAAATTTTCCCCAAGGACAGAGGTACTATACATTCCCCCCGGGCCTATGATATTTTGTCAAATAACTTAATTTTTTTAGTTTTTTTATTATCTCTATTCTTTTCTTTCTTTTCCTTTCCTTTTCTTTCCTTTCCTTTTCTTCGGAGACAAAGTCTTACCTTGTCACCCTCAGTGGAGTACCACAACATCATAGCTCACAGAAACCTCAAACTTTTGGGCTTAAGTGATTCTCTTGCCTCAGCCTTCCTGGTAGCTCAGACTACAGGCGCCCATCACAATGCCCAGATATTTTTAGAGAGAGGGTCTCGCTCTAGCTTAGGCTGGTTTCAAATTCCTGAGCTCAGGTAATCCACTCACCTTGGCCTGCCAGAGTGCTAGGATTAGAAGCGTGAGCCACTGTGCCCGGCCTAGTCTATCTTTCAAGAACATGGCAATAATTATGTGCTTTTTAAAATTAGCAAGTTTCATTTGTTGAGAACAACTCTCTGCTTATTCTAAAGATGTAAGAGTTAAAGATTTTGGAGGGTTGGCTAAATTCATATTTTTCATACAAATTAGATCACTCTGCCTGTCTACTGATTACTGATTACTTTTTGCTGATAATTCTACATAAGATAAAATCTGACTTTTTGTTGTTTGTCAAAGACAATGATCACATTTAAACATTTGATGCTGGAGATTCCTCCTTCAGCCTCTATAGGCCATCAAATTTCATGCTATCGTCCACCAATCACTGCAGCTCTTCCTCTCTGTCCCCTTAAAAAAGACATTTCTTGAAGTTTCTTCTTTCAATCAATATTCTTCTCTTTCTATAACATTTCCCTCAATTACTTCACCCTTTGCTGTAGCTTTAAAAATGTATGAAGATACCTAACTCAGCCAAAGAAAATAATGATCCTCAGTTTCCCTTTTATCATTCCTCATTACCTGTATTAGTTTTCTACAGCTGCTGGAATAAAGTGCCACAGAAGGGATGGCTTAAGTCAAGGAAACTTATTTCCTCATAGCTCTGAAAGCTGGAAGTCCAAGATCCAGGATGGCAAGGGAAGGATCCATATACCAGACCACTTTCCTTGGCTTGGATATGGTCATCTTCTTCTTGTGTGCTTAAAATATTTCCCCCCACCCCCGTCCATGCTTATGTCCAAATTTCTTCTTCTTATGAAGTCATATGGAAGTAGGGCCCACCTTAATGACCTCGTCTTAATTTAATCACCCTATAAAGCCCCTATCTCCAGTTAGCTCACATTCTGAGATACAGGGGGGTTAAGACTATAACATACGCATTTTTGGAGGCACACAATTTAGCCCGTATAAAGTATTAAGTGATTATATTGTTTTGAGGTACAATTATTCATTTAACACTTGCAAAATTAATGCTATTGTTAGCTAGGATGCTTTCTCTGGAATGTCCATTGAGAAACAGATGACACCAGGAGGTGCTCTGTCACCTAGGAAGAACACACTGACTGGGGGAGAGGCTCCCAAGGAAAAACAGATGACAGGTCACAGGGTTGCCAAGACTGACCAGATGTTTGGTCTACGGGAGAGTATCTCCAAGGACTGACCAGCCAAAAAGAGGTAGAGAAACCACAAAGTGGAGATGTGACTGAAGTCTTGATAGAGGGTCTTTGGTGCATGGGCGTAGTAGAGGTAAGTGCCCTTAAATGATCTACACTCATGAACACTGTCAAAATCACACCCACCAGCACCATGACAGTTTACAAACACTATGGCAACCCCTGGAAATTGCCTTACAAGCATAAACAAGGGAAAGGTTTTCCAATTCCAGAATTCCCCTCCCTTTTCTAAGACCACCAACTAAAAATGAGATTAGGGAATCAGCAAGAGGAACTCTAGAAGAAATTTGGTAAACTCAGAGCCTCCTCTACTCACAAGGGCTGACCCATTCCTTCTCTGGAATGGACTCCGCTTTAAATAAACTTGGGCATTTTGCCTCCTTACTCATTATCAGTATCCATTCTTCAGATCTGGAAACCAAGAACCTGGGAATGTGAGGACCCGTCATCTGGTCCCCCACACTTAGCACTATCTCCTTGTGATTATGGGGAAGAAGTCAAAGTCTACCTTCATATCAAAGACCCGAGAAAGAATAAATCTACAGACAAGAATCAGGGCAGGCTCTATGTAGGGACAAGACAGGGTCTGGCCTGTGTTGCTCAAAAACCTGAAGAAAAAAGATGTGAATAATAGGATCCTGGATGGTTCAGAACGGACATCACATGGAGGAAAATTAGGAGCCAGGAACAAGAAATACAGCTACCTATTGCAGGCCCCCACTAACAAGAAGGTAGCACAGTGTTGGGACCCAAATTATTCAGTGTTTTTAAAAGGTATTCTCCAGTTCAAAATCTCTCAAATGCTCAGCTGTCTATAGTTTCCTCTCAGTAATTGACAGTGAGCATTCATTTCAAAACTGAAAAGATAAAATAAAGTTTAATAAAAATATTTGATAATTTTTTTTTAAATCTATCTTCTTTTGTTTAACTCCAGCCAACTCTTTGGACCACAGACCTCTTTTTTTTTTTTTTTCATGGACTGACAATCATTGTTTTATAGAACACACTGGGCAGTGCTGAGTTTGCTGAAGCTTTGTTCAGATTTTTAAATCCTGTCTCAGCTGAGCTAGAAAGAATTAAGGGGAGAGCCATTCCTGTTCTCTGGAGTCAAAATGAAAGTTTTGCTGCTTCTATAAATATCATATTGGTAGGGACTATTGTTGAAAGAGAGAGAGGCTCTTTCAAATCCAAACTCCCAGGGAGGCATATCTCATGATTGCTGAGTGAATAACGTTAGGATCATACAACCTGGCCATTACCCAACCTTGGAATTTAGGGATTTGATTTTAAGGATGAGGAATTACTTCACAATCCCAAATTCCTATCTCTAACCCAGACTCTCTTTTGACCTTCAAATTTCATAGCATCTTTTTTCTTTTCCACTGAAGTTAGTAGTTCTCTCTTAGGTATATCAGCAAAAAGATTAACTGCTATACTAGACCACCAGAAAGGAATTCACTACCCTCTTGATTAATCCTGACTTTATTATTCCTATTAGTACAGGGGTCTCAACCTGTGGGTCACAACCCCTTTGGAGGTCGAAGGACCCTTTCACGGGGGTCATCTAAGACCATCCTGCATATCAGATATTTACATTACAATTCATAACAGTAGCAAAATTACACTTATGAAGTAGCAATGAAAATAATGTTATGGTTCAGGGTCACCACAACATGAGGAACTGTACTAAAGGGTCGTGGCATTAGGGAGGTGGAGAACCACTGTATTGGGGTAGAATCATCGTCCTGCTGGTCTTCTGGATCTGAAACCTGAATTGGTCAGTCATTCTCTCCTCTATTGCTCATCATCAAAGCTACTAAGTCCCATGAATCCTACCTTTACAAGGCCTCTTGAATTTACACCCCTTTTTTCATTCTAAGTTATCACCCCAATCCAGACCATCACATGGAAATCATATACATTCTTCAGCCTCTTAACTGACTCCCTTCTCCCTCTTCTATATCCCCTACATTTCTGCTTATTAGCTTTCATAAAGACAACCTTTCTTCCCCCCACCCACCACCTTTTTTAAATTTCAGGTTAATGTGAGGGTATAAACAACCAGGTTGCAGTACTGAATTGCTTAGGTGGAGTTCCTCTTGTGGTTATGTCCTGCACCCAGAAAGTGTGCCATACAATCCTACATTGTGTCCCTTACGTGGGAGTACCCCAAACCCCCTTTTCCCCCCTACTTCATTCCTCCTCCTCCCAACTTGAATTGAAATGAGTTTTTCTCCGATGTGGGCATGAATTAGATGGTCTACGGGCTTCATATTAGTATCAAGCACATTGGATACTTGCTATTCCATTCTTGTGATACTTTACTGAGAAGAATGTGTTTTGACTCCATCTAGGTTAATCCAAAAGATATAAACTCACCATCCTTTGTTATGGTTGAATAGTATTCCACGGTACATAGCTACCGCATTTTGTTAGTCCATTCTTGAGTTTATGGGCATTTGGTTGTTTCTGCTGCATCTTAGTTATTGTAAATTGAGCTGCAATAAACAATCTAGTGCATATGTCTTTATGATAAAAGGTTTTTTTCCCTGAATTTGATGCCTAGTAGTAGGATTGTGGGGTTAAACGGGAGATCTAATGTGAGTTCTTAGAGGAGTCCCTATACTTCCTTCTTTCCATGTCTTTGGTATCTTGCCATGGCCTACCAAGTCAAGCACAAACTGGCATCCTGCCCACATTACTTGTCCCGTCTGATTGCTCATTATTACCTTATTTGTACATCAGTGAAGTTTTCAGCATGCACTTCACTGGAGCACATCTCTGCCATTGTTATCTGGAATATTCTTATTCACACTCTTCCCCCCATACATTTGTCCAGATCTATTTCAAACATTTACACTAATAGCTGAGGCATGGTGCAGTAAAATGGTGTGCACAAAGGTATACAAGATTTGTAATCAGGCAGATATTAGTTTATAACTCAATTTTACCTCTTACCAGCTTTAAACTCTTGGGCAACTGCTCTAAACCTTAGCACTCAGGTGTGTGAAGCTATCAGTAATACTACTACATATATTTTTCAGAAGAATTAAATGAAACATACATGCATCATCATGCTGTTATGGTCACTGAAAGCTTTCCGAATCCAGTATTCTGAAAGGCTCTCTCCCAATTCAAAATTTCATAATTAGTCTAGGCATGGTGGCTCACACCTGTAATCCCAGAACTTTGAGAGGCTGATGCAGGAAGATCACTTGAGACCAGGAATTCAAAACCACTTTGGGAAATACACCAAGACTCTGCCTCAAAATAAAAATAAATAAAAATAAATAGCTGCACACCTATCATCCCAGGTGGATGGGTGGGAGGCTGAGGCAAGAGAATTGCTTGAGCCCAGTAGTCTGAGGCTACAGTTAGTTATTATCATGCTCTCTAGCTAGGGCAACACAGAGCCTGACTCAAAAAAAAAAAAAAAATCACAATTTAAAAATTGTACCTTATAATCAGCTTTAGTGACACTAATTATATCCTGCTTTATTATGCTTACTAATTTCTACATCATTCCCACCTCTACCCTAAGTTTCCCAAAGGAGCAGAAGTATGCTGTTAGAATGTGCTAGAACCCTTTATACAATGCCTTGATTAGATCACTTGGCCCATATATGTTTAAATAAATTGAAGCACTGTTAGGAAGCGGTCTGGTCTATAAAACTCCTCTCACAATCAGAACTAAATGTCACTTCTTCACTTAACATTCACAGCAACTATTACTATGCAGTTATTATTTCTGTTGTGAAAATATGGATACCAGGTCCCTGACAGCCTAAATAACCTACTCAAGGTCACAGAGCTAGTGACCTCCAGTCAAGATTTCAGCCCACACAGTTAGCTCCAGTGTCAGTGGCCGGACCACATTCTGTGGTCTCTCTAATGTAAAAAGGCCAGTGGACTAGGTGAAATTTATAACTGTTAAGGCATTTTCAACTAGCTAAAATTACAATCCTAGAAGCATTAAATTATTGGGAAATTTTTTAATGTGTGAAAACAATCCAAATGCCACTTGACAGATGAATGCATAAACGAAATGTGGTGTGTCCGTGCATACGGTGGAATACTATTCAGACTTGAAAGGGAAAGGTACTCTGATACATGTAACAATGTGGATGAACCTTGAAGGTATTACACTAATGGCCAGACACGAAAGGACAAATTGTATCATTCCATGTATCTACACCAGAGTTATCAGATTCGGAGACAGAAAGGGGGAGGTAGTTGCCAGCGACTAGGGACAGGAAAGAATAAGGATTTACTGTGTAATACATACAGAGTTGCCATTTTGAGAGAAGAAAAAATTCTAATTTGATAGCAATGGGAAGCTACTTAATCCCATTTTTGTATACTTCAAAATGATTAAAGTGGGAAAATTCATGTTATATATATCTCATGATAATCTTTTAAAAAGGAACAAAATTACATTGAGAAATCCAAAGAAGAGGCATTTTTGAGGAAATAACAGAAAATAAACTTTTTAAAAGGCTAATAATTTTTAAAATCAGAATCTTATGAAAAATTAACATATTAATGCTTTTTAAATATTTAAAGAGAAATTGAGCAAAGGTAGTTATTAGAAATGCTAATCACATTTAAAAAAATTCAGAAAAAAGTTACATGCAATGATCCCAACTTACTTTTCAGATTTCCTTATATCTTAAAATTAAGATAAAATATTTCTTAAAGTTGATTCTCCCAATGTACTTTCTAATTATTAGTTTGTACCTTGTTGAGCAAAAAAAGTATACTTTTCTGTGGCTAATTTCAACAATATTCTTTTAAAAAGAAAGGTAATTAATTATTCATAATATATAACTGAAAAGTAATCTTTCCCACACTAAAAATAGCTAAGCAATTTAATATCAGCAACCCCTCCTTTTTGAAAAGATTATGATAAAGATGAAAGAAAGTCGTATGAATGCAAATTAATTCCTACCATTTGCTCTTTCCATAAAAACGAGTAAACATTTGGCCCAGTGTAAAATATTTTTAAAAAGGCAAACCTCCTTTCTTTAAGAAAACCACATGGAAGAACAAAACTTCTGCTTTCTACTCTTTAGAATTAAATCTAATTTAACAGGAACTTGCAAGAGTTTACAATTGGCCAATCCCAGTGCTGGATGCTGGGGACAAAATGATGACTGAGGTCACCCTTTCTGCCTGCTATCAAGAAATTGAGTCCCTGCGTGATTTAAACAACTATTTAAATTTGTCTGCATTGTGGGTAGAGATTCAAAGAAGTAGCTTTAACAGTAAAGGTAGATTCAAAGTATAGTAAGGTCACAACATAGTTGTCAAGGCTAAATGGTAGTGTTTTGCAGTTTTGTTTTAGTTTTGTTGGCCGGGGCTGGGTTTGAACCCACCACCTCCGACATATGGGGCCAGTGCCCTACTCCGTTGAGCCACAGGCGTCACCAATGGTAGTGCTTTGGAAGCTGTCTTAAAGGAAAAAAATTCCCAGCCTCTCTGGTTTGGAAGGAATGTCTTTTGAAAAAAGTCAACACCAGCATTAATATCACTTACATTTTCTATCAGCTTACATTTCATTTTAAAAATTATTAAGCAATTTCTCACAAACTACTTTATCAAATTTAAGAACCTATGATTATTCCTGTATGGCAGATAAGGAAAGTGTCTCCCAGAGTAGTCTAGTAAAAATTACACATCTAGTAAAAGGCAGGGCTATCTATAATAAATTCTTTTAATGCCTAAAAAGCTTTTTCACACCAGCATGCTCACCAAAGGAAAGCATAGAGAATTCATGGTTGCAAAAAAGGTCATATGAAATGAAGAACGTCAGAACATGTGTAAGCATGTTAAATTTTCAGATTGAGAAACATCAATTAAATATAAAAATAGGAGCAACTACTTAGGAAGCTGAGGCTTTCTGAATAACAAGAAGCCGAAGGTCCGCTAAAGCCAGACACGGATTGGACATATCCAAATGTTTCATAGATAATAACACCTATAATTTTTAAAGAATTCCCTAAAAAATAATTAACTGGCACTCTAACCTAATAATCTGATATTTTAAATGAAATATCTGATAATTATAATACAGAGGAACTAACTGCCTCTGATTATTATCAACACTGAAAGAAGGCATTCATGCAAAAAAAAAAAGAAAGGAGAGAAATCAGGATAGTAAAAAGGAGTTTACTTGCTTCCCATCCTGTTGTATATTATTTACAGAGGAATAAAAATTAGAGTGATTGATAGTATCTGCTTTCAATTCATAGGTCACAATGGATAAAAACTGTCAGCCCTCTGCTTTTGATTTATTTCCTTCAGTTTAGCTCAACCCATGTTTTCATAATGTTGAATAGAGCAAACAATGAAAAATTAAAGTTGTGAATAATGTTTTCCAAAATGTTGGAAATATTTGGATCAAATAATTATTATTTTTTCTTTTCAAGAGTATAGTTGTCTCAGTCATACTTGATAATCTGAAAATAATAAAGAGATTATTTTATTTGAAGGAAAAAGGGCCTTTTCAAGTTCAACTCCAGCAAAAATAAATAAATAAAATCATTAGAAATAAGTATCGTGAACTTAGGAAAATCATGATTCCTGGTAAGTAAGCAAAAAGCATCAGAATATACTCACAGTGTGCAGGTTGCTAAATGGAAGTTCCTAAGCAGTGGATCTCTTTACAAAGAGATGGTGCCAGACACATCATCATTACGTTACCTCATGGAACTTAAATAGATTTTTCTTGGTGTGGGGGGAAAAAAAGGACATGTTTCTGGATTGAAATGCAACAAAGCAATGTGATATATGAAAGGCACTGGGTGAGAAGGGGTCACATCAGTTTCTGAGATAGATTCACTTTTAATCCAATGTTTTACTTTATTATCTTGCAACTATAGTTAACCTGTCTGAAAAATTCTTCCCTCTGGCATTTCCACCCTTCTTTTGGCGATCCTGTTTCCCCACTTTCAAACAGGCAGAGCCCACACCTACATTCACTTCCTTTCTTATTTTTCTACATTTGCCAAAGCAAGAATAGTTGCCAAGGGGGAGGCGGGGCAGGAGAAGAAATGTCTATGAAGAACATACATTCTCTGCAGAAAACTAGCCAGGGAAACTTAGTCCAATGAACATCCTTGCCTTCTCCCACAAAGTAAAATAATGAGGTTTTCATAAGGAGACAGGAGATGATTTAAACACAGTTCCAGATGCACAGAAAGTACTTAAAAAGTTCTCAATATTGCTGCTGCTGTTGACCTCAGTGGGGAAACAGGAGAAGCGACTCCGGTCCGGATTCATCTCTTCCTTCCCTTCATTCATTTTCCCTCTCCCCATGCACATTTCACAATTCCCTTTCACGCTGCATAATGATCTATAAGAAATAGCAGATAGGATGTTGATTTAGTAACAAAAGAAAGTAGGACTTCTGGATGAGCATTTGATATTGTTGTTTATTCCATTCCTCACACTCTGTATGTTGGACACGGAATAAACAGGGTCCCCTTTTAATGAAAAACATTTTGTTTCTAAATCTGTATTGCTTTCAATTTGCTTTTCAATGACCTTGTCATTACGTTCCCACAAATGACAATTTAACAGTGCATGGGTGGAATCTCTAGAGACTGGGAAGGTTCATGAAAATATTCATGAGAGAGGTGTGTCATTTCCCCTCAGCACTACCCACTGCACCCAATTTAGAGAGACAAACTCTCAGCAGATGGGTCTCCTGGCCTCTTTCCAATACGTAATTTAAATTGTTTTTCAAAGACACGACAAATCAAAAGCTGACGGATACTGCAAACAATTTATTTTTCATAGAATCAAGTGACAAGGTCAGCGTGAGGCATTTCTCTAATTATGAGGCCTTGCAATGACTTGTTTCTGGACAGCGGTAGCTGGCAGAGTATTTGAGGATCTTCTAACACTGTAATAAAACATTTCTGACTTCAGTTATCTATCCAGTCGGATGGACAGTGACTGACCCCTAACAACAGTGCGGTGGCCCGTAAGAAATAAGTTTCTGGTTTTAATTCAGTTCCTTAATGGAGAACCAAGTATCTAACACAACCCATCACACAAAGTATGGCCATTTAGAACAATGGCCAGAAGTGGCCCTGCGTCTGCATTATTTAATATTTCAGGTGATGCCCTAAATAATTGCACAGGGACATGGTCCTTAAGTCTGCTTGGAAAGCCAGGCTGGGAAGGAAGGCAGAGGCACCTCCTAGAAAATATTCATCAGCTCGCTGAGATCGTGTCCAGTTAAATCCGTTACCAAAAGTAACACCATGAACTCTGCGCAGAGAAGCAGTGGGCACTAACAATAGACGGGGAAGCACTGACTTAATCCAAAGCTCTGAAGTCAAAGGTTAACTTTGCTGTTTGCTGCATACACTATATCTGGACCACACCGCTTTGTTTTTATATCTGTAAAGCTAGTTTGCCAGCTCCAGAGGGTTAAAAATGACCTGTCACACATAGTTGCTAGAACTTTATAAAAATCAAACTGCATTGTCTAGTTTAATTTTTAAAATAAAATCACAAACAACATGCATTGCAACCTCTGAGGTTGAGGTTCTTTCTTCTGGAAAAAGTCTTACTGAGGTAATTATATTGGGAAGACTGTTAAATTACTGGCACCCCCACATTCACTATCCGTACTGACCACAGCCACTGCCACGCATTAACCCTCCCGCCCAGACTCTCTCAGGGCTTCAAACGTGGTCTGGACACTGACATCCCCCAGACGCTCACCACCAGGCCCTGAATCTCCTCGGAACCTCTGTCTGCCTGACCTCCCCACTGAGATCTCTATTCCTCGTAAACAGACAAGTCTACATAATAACTGAAATGACAATGGTCATGATAGCAGCCACAGTTTATTGAACATTTGGTGCTAAACTATGCTAAGTACATATTTAAGAACACTTTATTATTCCTGCCCTGGCAAGATCTGGCTTCCTTAAACTTAACACTGCTCTTACCAGAAAAGCAAAAGGAGCCCGTGGGCCCTTGAGTGATTTTGTACGTACCTTTGATAATGAACCATGGCCAGGGATGTACGGAGAAGTCTCATCTTAAAGTCAGATAATTATCTTGTTCCCACTATCTTCTCACTCCATTGCTGCCCCACTGAATTTTTTTCCTGGACTGGATTTTAGTGTTACATTTGAAGAAACAGCTCTACGACCTCTGTGTTTATCAGAAAGCTGTTCTGAGGATTGTGGCATATATAATTCTAAGCCCCCACCTCACAATATGAAGCTCCTCAAAATAAACTTACCTATTTCTTAAAATAAAATAAAATAAAATAAAACCTCACCTGAAGGAACTAATATATTTCTCTTATCCAGCTTTAAAATCTTCTAAATTTTCATATGCCCTATTCATTTTGGCTGCAAAAAAAAGTACAAAAAAATGCAAATTTCAAACATAGCAATTGTATGGGCCCTTATATCTGTTATGGCTATGTTCCATTGATTTTGATTCCTTATACTAAATTTACTATTGTTTCTTAGAAAAATTACCCAAAACTTGGAAATAGGCAAAAGAGATTACCAGGTATACTTTTAAAGTCCAGGGATTGGCTTGATTTTCTATTTAGTGGCTATACATTTACAACTTAGTTGGGACAGAGTTTACCTTGTAGATTTTGCTCAGTACAAATGCAAATAAAATCTGTCTAGTAGAATCCAAAAGTATGGCAAGGAGACAGGAACAAGTTTTGTATCTAATCTAGTAATAATAAGTCACAGTAAATCTAGTATGTCCAAGTACTCTTTGAACTAGTTTTTAACATTTTGTTGTTTCCTTATCAATTAATAAAATAAATTTCATAATGTGTTTATTTTAAATTTCCCTAAATCAAAATTTTTCCTTTTTAAAATTATACCGTAAGATATTTTATGTAATCATTATTTTTAATTTCTCATTTATATTTTCTCATTTGTTTTATTTTTAATTCACAAATAAAATTGTGTAGATTTATGGTGTACAGCAGAATGTTTTGAACTCTGGATATATTGTGGAATGGCTAAATCACTAACATATGCATTACCTCACACACCTTTTTTAGGGTGAGAACACTTAAAATCGACTCTCTTAATTCTTAGTGATTTTTAAGAACACAATATATTGTTATTAACTATAGTCACCATGTCGTATAACAGATCTCTTGAACTGATTCCTCTTATTGAACTGAAATTTTAGATACTTCAACCAAAATTGCCCTACACCCCTGACCATTTATATGCCATTTTATTTTTTGTTGTAAGGTACCATGAATTATTTGTAGAATGATGTCACATGGAAATAAATTAAATGATGTCATGTGGAAATAAATTAAAATAAGATTGTTACATATATATATGAGTATACATGTATAAGGATCATACAGATACGTTATTCTTATATCTATGTATCTATAGTTTAGCAGTATTATTAAATAAATATGACAGGGGCGTGCTTTAAAAATGGCATGTAGAATTAGTTATTAGCCCTCTCATAAATAGTAAATAAATTAAGTTTAATTAATAAATTAAATTTAAATAAATATTAAAATAAAGTAGTGAGGCTACATTAAAGTACTGTGAGGGCTCCACTATGAGGCAATAGAATTTTGATCAAATATAAACGGAAGGTGCCAAATCACTGCTATCCTTATCTACCAGAGACAGAACAACAGGATATTAGCTTTCTCTACAGGGCAAAAATTGGGTTAGATGTAAGAATAAATTTGCCATAAACAAGAGGTCCTGGGAGGCCAAGGCAGGAGGAATACTTGAGCTTAGGAGTTCAAGACCAGCCTGAGCACAAGTGAGACCCCCATCTCCAATAAATATAGAAAAATTAGCTGGGTGTTGTGGCCCAGGGCACCTGTAGCCCCAGCTAGTCAGGAAGCTGAGGCAGAAGGTTCACTTGAACCCAGGAGTTTGAGGTTGCTGTGAGCTGGGCTGAGACCATGGCACTGTAGACTGGGGCAACAGAGTGAGACTATCTCAAAGAAAAAAAACAAAAACAAAAAAACACTCCAAGAGGTGCTACAGTATTTTTACCAACTGGCTGGATGAGGTGTCCTGGACTTTTTCTCCTCCACACCGTTCAGCTCCTACTGTGCCACCGTAGAGCACTGGCCTCAAGCTCAGAAGTCATTCTTTTCTTTTCCCCTCTTTTGCCCCCTTACCTTTTCTCCTTACTCTTCATTTTCTTTAAGCCTTCCTCTTACAGAGTCTAAATTTCTTGTAGAAACAGGGTAAGTTGTTGACATTAAAACCCAGGGGGTAATCAATGGCATAAGTCAGAAAATAAAGATGAAAGGGAAAGAATTTAAGAGAAAGATTTGGAAGTAAGGGAAATTTTGGAAAGAGAAAAACCTAGGTGAATGCCTATATCATAGATGCTGAAGAAACTGCAGACTTTTACTCAAGAGAAATGAGATGTTGGTTATTCCAGTAAAAGGGTGTTAGGAGAATTGCTACGGGCTGTAAAACTAAGTGGAACTATAATAGTTCTTGCTAACAAATAGTTTCGTGAGAAGAGCTCCAGTGCAGAGTTCCCAACCTGTAGGCCGTGACCCACAGGAACTGTATTAAAGGGTCATGGTTTTAGGAAGGTCAAGAACCACTGCTCTGGTGTCTCCATCTGAAGGATTTGAGGCCTATCATTTAACTAACAGGCGTTGGGCAAACACCTCCCAGAGCGCCAGTTTTCTCATCTGTAGAACAAGGGTAATCACACCTACCTGTAAAATTATTGTGAGGATTAGACCACATAGGCAGAACCTTCAACATGCTTTCCGGACTATAAAAACCACTATGTAAGTAATTCCCTAATTACTAATTAAGTAATAATTATTAAGGAAGAGAAAGCCATTCTGAATTGACATTGTGGGGCTGGATCTGAAGACAAGACAAAAAGAGACCCTATCTCTTCATGGATTTATAACCAGGTTAAAATGATATAAACAATAAACAAAGATCAGTAATCGCAGAGAAAGGGACAACTAAGGGGCATGGAAAAATGCTAAACTCTCTAGAATAGATTATTTAACCCCATACTAAGCTAATTAAATAATGAACAATTGTGTCCCCGTATAGAAAAGGCATTTAATTGCTAATATGGATTCCCTTATATTGCAGTAAAAATGTCTGTGAATGTTATAATGGCGGTTGCTATAATGGGCAGCAGCAGTCACAATGTGGGGACAGAAAAGAGAGGAAGAAAGAGAAAAACCAAAAAGGGATGATTCTCAGAGAATCTGTCTTTGAAAAACTGTATATTCCCACCCATTTGTTCTTAATTTCTGTGGCAGGATAAATCTACCAAAAACAAGTGGGAGGAATAAAAGCTGGCCTAGGGTTTCGTAAACAATTAATTCTTCAAAGATTGGCTCTTTTCAGTGGTAAGGCCATCATCTTCAGCCAAGAGCGAGGTGTAAGAAAGATGAAACAGGAAATGGCACTGTCCAGCCAGTTGGTTGAGCCTCGTCCATAGTGAGGTGACGGATAGACCAGCTACACTGTCCCAGCATCCGAAAGTGAAGTCTGTGACCTGGAGCATCAGACATCTGAACAGTGCCCGGCAGCACAACCATCTCTCTGAACCCTGTGCAGTAATGCAGGTCTCGGTTCAAGAATGACACTACTCATCCTTAAAGGTTCCTAGGAAAGCCTTTTCAAATGAATAACCGACTGAAAGAAATCTCAGTGCTTTTAAATTTGCACACTGTATGACAAATCTCCCTGCAATAAAAAAAAGGTGAGAGCTGAAAAAGAAAATCATCTTCTAATTGTACTAACTAGCAGAAGTAATCAACTATCAATTACAAGGAGAGAGGCGTGGATGGTAAATGAAAGGAGACACCATGGAGATTTTTCTTTATAAAGGACAATAGATTCCATGGTCTTCCTTGACATACTAACATGGTCTTCCTTGATATACTATACCCCTTTCTCTGTTCACCTCAAGCTGAGGGAACAAATAAATATTAAAATACGCAAGCTGCTCTCTCTGTTTCTGCCTCCCACATCAAGGATTTTGCATTTAACTGGGTGTGATTAAAGAGCTAAAAGTGAAGGATCTAACTAAAATAAAAATTGATATGACATCCAAAATACACAGATTTGACAGTTATGTTTAAAGAAGACATTAAATCATTGAACACTTTGACTTACTACACATTTTTGCTACATCTCTGATGATTTTTATGTTTCACATCTTTGGAAATGTATACATTGTTTCACTTAAACTTTTCACTGTTGTTTTTTTTTTTTTTTGGGGACAGAGTCTCACTCTATCGCACTGGGTGGAATGCTGTGGAGTCACTGCTCACAGCAACCTCCAACTCCTGGGCTCAAGCAATTCTCTTGCCTCAGCCTCCCAAGTAGCTGGGACTACAGGCGCCCGCCACAGCGCCCGGCTAATTTTTGATGCAGTTCTGCCGGGGCCGGGTTTGAACCCACAGCCCTCGGTATATGGGGTCAGCGCCCTACTCGCTGAGCCACAGGCGCCGCCCATAAACTTTTCACTTTTTTAAAAGGCGACGCAATACAACCATGGGCAGCTTTTATCATCTAAGCTACTATTTTGATTATCAAGCAAAGGAAAGAGACTTCTGAATCTGTATACTGCACGGCAGTCAGGGAAAGGTCATCCCCCTGGGCTCTGCAGCTGCAGTTTTCAGCTCTGGCAAAGAATGCTGTGACTTGGAAAAGTTGCTCAACCTCTCTGAGTCTCATTTTGCTCACTTGTAAAGGAAAGATTGGGATTCGTCTAATCATGACTCTTGGCTCCCAGCCCTGGAAAGCCATGAGCGCTAACCCAGTCTTCATGGGGTGCTAAGGCCATACACACATGCTTACAAATCGTATCTTCCTCAACGTTGCAGATGGCACTGTATTTATATCATCATTTGGAACTTGGTACAGTATTACCATATCTTAGCATTGAAAATTAATAAGTATTGGGAGGCTCCTGTGGCTCAGCGAGTAGGGCGCCGGCCCCATATACCGAAGGTAGCGGGTTCAAGCCCGGCCTCGGCCGAACTGCAAAACAGAAAAATAGCCGGGCGCTGTGGCGGGCGCCTGTAGTCCCAGCTACTCGGGAGGCTGAGGCAAGAGAATCGCTGAAGCCCAAGAGCTGGAGGTTGCTGTGAGCAGTGTGACGCCACGGCACTCTACCCAGGGCGATAAAGTGAGACTCT
>CAUYON010036349.1:0-10348 GCA_963573935.1 Arctocebus calabarensis
TTGAGATCACATGTATGGTACATATTCGAAGGGTCAGGAGAAAACTTCTAAACAAGGATCAAAAATGTTTTCATATAGTAAATGAGAAAATATCATGAATGTTATGTCAATCAGGTTGATAAAATATCTCAGATTGCATGTAAATCCCCCACACTGTACCCCATGGTTAAACTAATGTACACAGCTATGATTCAATAAAAAAACAAAAAAAACAAAAAAAACCAATACAACTTAAAAAAAAAATATATATATATATAATGTTTCTAAAGTGCTTTATACAGGAGGACATTTATCTATGTCTCTTGATTAAAGCATACAATCTACTTGTGTGTAAAGTAATTAGTGATAACGTCAGATTTGTGTTGGCCATTTTATTATTTGCTATGTGTCTCATTTTTGTTCATTGTTCTACTCCTTTATTACTTCCTTGTTTTGTGTTAAATAGCTGTTTTCTAATACAGCATTTCATTTCCTTGTTGGATTTCTAACTATGTCCTTTTTGTTATTTTCTTAGTGATTTCCCAGATATTCATAAATTAACATCCTAACTTTAAAAATCTCATTTAGATGAATATTAAATTAATTTTAATACTACAAGAAAACTTTCTTGATCTGCTTTCCAATCCTTCTTGTTCTTATTGTTATACAAATTGTATCTTTATGCATTACAAGCTTATCAATGCATCTTATGTATTATAAGTGTATCACTTAGCTTCATCATTATTATTTTATGCAATTATATTTTAAGTCAAATAGGTGAAGAAGAGAGTTAAGGACAAAAATACAATTACTTTGTTTTTATATTTGCCTATGAGGTTAACCTCACCAGTTCTCTTTATTTTCTCATGTGCACTTGAATTGCCATCTGGTACCCTTTCTTTCCAACTTGAAGTATTCCCTGTATTATTTATGATAGGACAAGTACATTAGTGACAGTTCCCTTAGTTTTTGTTTATTTAGAGATATCTTAATTTCTCTGTCACTTTTAAGGGACGTGGAATTCTTGACTGGCAATTTTTTTCCATTCAGCTCTTTGAATATGTCCTTCCACTTCCTTCTTTCCTTTCTTGATCGTTTCTGATTGGAGTTAGTTGTTGAACTTATTTTAGAACCCCTAGTAGAATATTAATCCCTTAGATTAATATTCCTTTTCCCCGTATTGCTTTCAATATTTTCTTATGGTTTGGGTTTGAAAATTTCACTATTTTGTTTAGTTATTTTTGAGTTTATGCTACAAGAGTTTGTTGAGGTCTTTTGATGTTTTGATTAATGTTTATTATCAAATTTGTTTATCATCTAAAATATGACCATAAAGTTTTTCGCCAATAAGTCTTTCTGTCTCTTTCTTTTTTTTTCTAGGCCCTCATTACAAATATGTTATGCAAGATAATGTCTCACAGATCTCTGAAGGTCTATTTACTTTTCTTCCTCCTTTTTTTTTTTGTTTCTGTTTGTCAGACTAGATTAAATGATCTCAACTGACTCATCTTCAAGGTCACAGATTCTTCTTTCTGCCAACTCAGATATAATCCCCATTAGTGAATTTTTCATTTTAGTTATTGTATTATCCAACTCCAGAATCTCTTCTGGGTCCTTTTTAGACTAATAAGACTAAGAATTATGTCTTTTACTTGATAATCTTCATTGATGATGCTTTGTTCTCAACCTTTCATTCAGTTCTTTAGATACAGTTTCCTTTGGATTTGTACATGTTTATAACAACTGATCTAAATAAAACCTTTGTCTATAAGACTAACATCTTATGGGTAGGCTATTGACTGCTTTTTCTATACATAGCATGGGCCATACTTTCTTGTTTCTTTGTGTGTTTTTCAATGAAAATTGTGCATTATTAAATAACATAATTTGACATTTTGAGAAATCATTTCCCTATATACCTGCCAGTATTGGTTGCTGCTATTTGTTGTTGCTGTTCTCATTCTTATTTATTTGTTTTCTTGGACTTATTATCTATCACTTAAAGCCATTGAAGTCATCCCAAGTAAGCTTAACGGTCAGCAATGAATTATACAGAAATTTTCTTAATTGTCCTTAAACAATACATTTTCACTGTTTGCTAAGGGGCTCTGTGTGTGTTGGGGTGCACCTTTGACACTTTAGAGGTTTATAACACTGCCTTAGTCTTCACTTCCTTCTTATTCCAGATCTCAAGTTTAGTCAGAAGCGAGAGATAAAGACCTTTCTGTGGTTTTCCTTGATATGAACTCATCCTTGCACATGGACATGGAAGTCTAGAGCCCCAGGAATGTGTTGGAGGTTTTCTGAGCCCCCCTCTGGATCTCCAGTTCCTCAGATACTCCTTGAAATCTTATTGACTTGCTTTTTTCCTCCAATAAGTTTCACTACTTTAGGTTGCTGTGCTATTTGCAATTGTAGCTAATTGTTTCTGACAAAGACTCTGCAGATACAAATTTTCCTATTTAGGGAACTTGGAGTCAAATCAAATAATGAAAAGGTGAATAGAGATTTCCAGGGAGCTGGAAGACAAGAAAAACAGTGACACTTCCCCAGAGATGGAGAATTTTGAGATATTCAAAGCCAACCTGCTTCTTCCAGTTGTGGCTAGGTTTGTTGCCATTTTTTACAATTGTCATGATTTTAATGCTACTGACTTTCATGGATATTGTGAAATTGGAGAAGGAGAGTTGGAAATAGAGCATACAAAAACACCTCAGAAGCTTGCTATCTTTACCAAAATTTAGGTTTCTTTCTTTGATACTCCTTAAAGTCTTCTAAGCCTTTACTCAATTTCCAGAGTTCTGAAAAATTATATTTTGATTATATTTTCAATGTTTTTATTGCTTTTATGGATAAGTGGATTTTTCAAGGTCCTTATTCTACCTTTTCGGAAGCCTCCTGACCAGTATCGTGGTGGTCTCCATTCTTCATTACCTTCAGCAGGCATGTTACTCAACAGTTCTCATCCCTAATTTCCTCACCAATGAAATGAAAATTATGACATATGCTTGATAAGGTTGTTATAAATATTAAACTTGTGCTTAGACTATAGCAGTCAGTTTAGAAAAGTTGTATCTCTATGCCCTTCCTGTATTTCTAGCTTATTTTATACCATGTACAATTTTTCAGAGTCTGGCTTAGGCACCAGTAGTGATTATTTATAGATGTTAAAGTCTACCGCTCTACTTAACTTCCAGTCCCTTCTAAAAATCTAACCCTAATTTACCTTTCCATTTATAGTCCTCCCCACAGATGGGCATTAATGCTTAGCTTCATCCAATCTATTTCATTCACATCTCCTTGAACTGCAAATGATACAGGATTTGTGTTTATGTATTTATCTATTTACTTCCTAGATTTGCTGCTGTTCAGCTCATATTTGCTCTCTCACTTGTACTCTGAAGACTATTTTTTATTCTTCCAGCTCAAACCAGAACAGAATCAATGAATTAAGACATTTCTTACTTCAGTGAAAGATAAAAAAATTTGGTTTCTGCTCAAAAAGTTATTTTTGGGCCTCCCACTCCTTTACTAAGCAGTCTTTAAACTTCTGGGTACTGACACGATACACCCCAAGCTTTAAGTTCCATCTCATTGGTTTTTTTTTTTTTGAGACAGAGTCTCACTTTGTTGCCCTTGGCAGAGTGTTGTTGCATCATAGCAACCTCAAAACCTTGGGTTTAAATTATTCTCTTATCTCAGCCTCCCAAGTAGCTGAGACTACAGGTGCCTGCCACACACCTGGCTATTATTTTTGTTGTTATTGCCATTGTTTTTTTTTTTTTTTTTTTAGATGGCCCAGGTCAGATTCGAACCCACCAGTGTATGAGCTGGTGTCCTACCCACTGAGCTATGGGCATTCCCCTCCACTCATTGATAAACTCTTTCTAACCAGTTTGAAGTTCTATCTATTTCTATAGACAAAATTGTTATTACATTCTATTCATTTACTTATTTTTATCTTTTTGTCTCTTTAATTGCTTTATGACCAGTGCTTTAGCAAGGCTTGTTTACCAGCATATCAATCAGTACAATGTTACCTTGAGTTGAATGAAAAGTATTAGAAGAAAACACAATATAAAAAGATTTGAGTATAAAAATAAGCAATATTTCAGAGTAGAATTAATAAAAGGAGTTTTATGCAGTTTGTTTCTCAATTTCCCCCCCCACATCTTCTAAAATAAAAGAGCAATATCTTTCAATAATGCCATTAAGAAAACCTTAACTTACAAAAAATCTATTAAATACTGCTGTGAAAGAATGGGAAACCAGTGAATATGTATTTTCCCACTTTCTTTCAGCCAACTTCACCCTACCTTTGTTAGGCATATTACTATTTTATCGGCTTTTTGCTTTCAAAGTTTATAATATATATATGTAGGGTGGACATAAAATTTGTGTGCAATTTGAAGTTACAACCATTTTAAATTGCACACGGACTTTATGTCCACCCTGTACATCTATGTTTTCTTAAATTGGCCTTTTAAACTGAACAGTGAAACAACCACATCCCTTTAAGATGATGAATATATTTTATAGCACTGGCTTTATCAATGCATAGTATCCCACAGATGGTTTTACCATAACTTATAGAACCTCCATCCTGTTATAAGACATGTATGATATTTTCATTTTCTCCTATTTAAGTAATTATCTGACAATTCTCCTAATAGCTAAGTTTTTATTATCATATTTTTTTTTACTTTTTCTTTCCTCAACTTATGAAGGAAAAGCAAAGACAAGTTTTAAAAATCTAAGTTTGGGTAATCATTGGCTATAATGTTGACCAAGCACACAAGAATTTCAATTAACATAGACTGAACCTACTGTAGTTCACCCGTAAAATTAAAATGTAATGTCTTTTTTCCCCAGGGTTTTGAAAGTTGCATTTAGATAACATCTGAAAAAGATATGCTATCAAACAGTGCAGTATATTACTAATTTCATTGTTGAGGCAGTTTTATGAAAACACTGCCACCACAGCACGGCTTTTATGCTTTATTACCTTTTGACATAAATGACTACTTACAAAACCTGAAAACACTATGAAAATGTCAGAACAGTCCTAGGTTGTACACGTCCCTGGCTTTATAGACTCTACCAGACCCTGAAGTTTCACAGGGTGTTATCATTAGGAATTCTCAACACATATCCTTTTGGAACAATGAATGATAATGACTTTTTTGAATATTTCATTTATTGACTATTCTAAGTGACAAATCTGAAAATGTAGCATGCAGATTATTGTAATCATAATTGCAATACCCTCCCACTGATTGTCATGATGGCATTTTGTGTACTTAAGAATAAAATTATCAGAGACTCTGCATGTACATTGTAGATATAGATGTTAAAATAATCTGTTAGCTAGTTAGCTAGAACCTTTCATAATATTTCTACATAATATATTGAAGCATGCACTTATTAAAGTGGGTTAAGGTTGGAGGAATTTATTTTTAAGAATCTATCTGAGTATGTGCTTTGGTTAACTGGCAAGCAGTGTGCATTAATAATTTAGAACACTACATTTATACTTGCCTAATTAAAAAAGGGACTCTTCACCAAATCTGTTGAATGGAGTATCTATATACTATGAAAATCTCTGGACCATTAGCTTTTCTCTTCTCTTTAGAAGTATTTAACAGAGAAGCAAATGCTATTGTAAATATGCCATGGCTTTGCAAGGAATAGAAAGTTAAACAAACATTTATTAAGACCCTACTATGTAGCCAACACTATGCTAGGTGCCAGGGACCCTAACATCAATATGAAATGATTTTTGTCTTTGATGAGCTTACAGTTTAGAGGTACAAATAGATAAATAAAGAGGTTGTTTTCAAATAAAAGTTTTATATTAATGTAAAGGAAGAAGTATGCAAAGATTTTTTGGGGGAACAGAGTGCTGATCCAGTTGGATAAAGTATGGTAAAGCCTGAAATGGGTCTTCAAAGATAAAAGTTAGCGAAGCAGAGGGCAGTTCAGCCAGTTGGCTTGGTCCAGCCACACTGGTTGCTGAGCATGGTGGTTGTGAAGGCCGTGCTCTCCAGTCCAGCTCATGCTGCTCTGACTTGTGCTTTGTACCTTTTTATAATTCAAATACCCTGAGGAGGCACTTTTCTGTAATTTACTTGTTGGCTATTGGTACCTTTTTATATTTGTTAACTCAAAAAGGCACTTTAATGCAATTTATACAAAGGCACCATACTTTTATTTTTGTTGGTTAGAAGGTGAGTAGTCCTCTTCTTATCATCTTTAACTCACACGTTTTTTAAGCATTTAGTAGCCCCTTATTCTCCTTCTTAAAGCTTCCAAGCATCCTGATTATTTTACCTCTTGAGAAGTGGGTAGGGAGAGCCAGGTATAGCTCTGGATTGTCTTTCTGCTGTCTAGATGAGAGTCAACACATACCAAAAGAAACGTGGATAACTGGCTGGCCACTCAAGAGAGCGTTCCTCCAAAGGGAACGACTGCACTCTGAGTTAGCTTCCAGGGGTTGCACATTCTCCATCACCCTCTTTCCACATGGCGTCTCCCCATCTTTTCATTTCTTCATCCACTGATTATTTCTATAGACTCTGACAATGGGAACCTTCTGGCATAGCCTCTGAATCCTCCTGCCCCCTGCCCCCAGTTCTCAATCTCTGCTTCTGCAGCAAGTGATTCCCTTTCCTGTCTCTGTGCAGGATGGAGAGAAAGAAGACTTCCCCAGGAACACAAATGCGGGAGTTCATTAAGTTCAGAGAATGTTTGTGAACAGGAGGACAAAACAGATGAAAATTTAGAAATACCGTATTACCATATGAACTGGATATCACTTGCAAAACAGTTTTGGGATACCTAGGTTAATAGCTGACATATATAATCACTTAGTTTAACTGAATGAAGGCTCAATGTATGTCAAAAACAGATATCTGAAAAGCATTGGTCTTTGTCTAGTACTGGTGCCAAAGTGTGCTCCTGTGGATAGCTGAAATCAAATAAGCAAACAAATGAGCCTGGTTAGCCACTATCTTAGGAGTCATTAGGCAACCGTTAACCCCATGGATGATGGCTGAGAGTAAACAGGTTAAATTCCTAGTCTATTCCTTGCATGATACTTGAGGAGGCCCCTAAGTACATTCAAAAGCTTTCAAATTTCTGTTTGGGTTTTTTCTGAGGCACTCCAAAGAAAAGGTTGAAAATGGGAATCACAACATTGAGCAAAGCTCAATGTTTGCAGAACATTGGAGAAGGCTCAATCCATCAAAGTCCTGCTTTTACTTAGAAGTCAGACTCCAAACTTTGACCCCTGGCCAAGGAAACCAGCAACTGCTTAACAGCCACCAATTGGTAAGTAAAATATTCATCTACCAATTAGTAAGTAAAATATCCATCTACCAATTGGTAAGAAAAAGTGCTGGGATAGAAATATCTGGACAAACTGGAGAATGAGTTCATTTAATCAGCATTTCTGGAAGAGGTATAAATTGAAGCATAAGAATAACCTAAAAATTTTATCAAACACTGCTCCTTACTGTAGGAAGTTTCAAAATAAATTTTGTTAAGATGGTTTAAAGCCTTTTAGATACTCTGCCACCACTCTGTGTCCCAATTTATGACAATGTGTAGGGGGAATACTCTACTAGAGATGTCCAAACTTTTGTCTTTTCAGCCACAGTCTTGGGGAATAAGAGTTGTCTTGGCTACACAGTAAATATACCAACACTCATGGGAACTACAAAATGGCGGTGCATAGCTGTGATATCCAGCACCATAGATAAGCAAAAAATGTCCTCACATGGCCCACAGGCCTCAGGTTGTACACCCCTGCAAAACTGTTAGATTCCTATTTTCTACCCTGGATTTATAGCATCTATACCTTTAAGAGTGAGACATAAAGATTTGTTTTTGTAATCACTTGAGTAACTCCTAGGACCATTACCATTTACAAGTCATTGTGCACTATATACAGTGCTCACATGCAAACATATAAAAGTTTAGATGTAGGTTTTAAGAAGTAGAAATTCCATGGCATGTATAGATCTCTTTATGGAAGGAATATAGAAATACATTGCTACTTCAGAATAAAAGTATACATACTCAGCTAATATACTTTTCATGTAGAGTTTTGCTAATTTTTAAAAAGATAAAAATAATAACTGGAGCAAACTGGAGTGACTAGTGAGGAGGAAATGGGGGGGAAAGTCTGGTATTTGAATAGTATTCTATTTATAGTTAAAGCCATAAATGTGGATAAGTTAATTGCACTGAATATGGTGGTAAGCTAGTAAACAACTAGCTCTTTGGAAAAAGTCTTATTTGTAGAATTTGCTAACTTTGCTGGTGTGAAATGCTTCTACATTAGTTAATTTCAAGCTATCCAAGGTTTGGCAACTGGCTAGTAGGAATGCTAAAAAAATTTAATGATCCGCTCTTATGCACCAATATCAACAAGCTCCACTAATTTTATGTAGATATGTGCTATTGTTTACACCTATTTGCTTAAAGTAAACTTTGTAATTTATTACATTGAACAGTACATAGTTTACTCTCTGCGCTCCAATTAACATTGATATGTTCATGCATTTTCCCCTTTTGCTGCTCTTTATGAATAATTATAATTATGTAATAATTATAATTTTGATTAAGTTAATATGGCTGATGTATTTTCATTTAAATTACTTCTCTAGAATTATACTTCCTTTGAAAAGGAGCAAAGAGATATACTAGTAATGGAAAACTAGTAATAACCACAAGATCAAATAAGTTGAAGTAATTTTTAAAAACCTAAACTAAAATGGAATCAATATCTCAGAAACCATATGCTACATTTTTTTTTTTTTTAAATTTTCACTTGTGCAATATAATTTGGTTCATAGATTTGGAGAATAAGGAGGTAGCTGGCTCAATTGCTGGAAAACTCTAAATAACTGTGCTTGCTATTCACTGAGAAGTGGAAGCTGATTGCTCTGGCAGCCAATAGGTCTGGCAGGGAGATAGTTGTATAATTTTCCTCTGAAAAGAGAGGAATGGCTTGGAAGAAATCTGGGGGGAATTTTTAAATAGTACCCAAAGATACCCACAAGCTACTTTTTAGAGTTGGAAAGCACAGTGTGAGAAAGACATGTATATTTTAAGAAAGCTTCCATGATAATTCTGATTTAATTATCGTGTAGCATCTGTGAGCTACTCCCCTGCCTCTGCCCCTGTCTCTGCCCATCTCGCCTCCCTGTGAAAAGAACTCTGTTAGGATATAGGCAAAATACTGGATTTGAGTTATGATTAATTTGGTTCCCCTAGAAAAGTTTATTGTTAGAGGAAGTCAGGAGTCAGTAATTTAATTTTTTAAAAGTATCATTAAATTGTTCTTCTAGTGAGTAATTCAGCTAAACTTTTGTGAGCTAATTGGTGGGGAAGGATATTGAGGTGATATTGATTAAAAATGCTAAATATCTGGATTATACATTGTTATGGTCTGCATTCTGTTTCCCCAAAATTCATATGTTGATGCCCCAATGTGAATATATTTAGAGGCAAGGGCTTTAAGAATGTAATTAAGGTTAAAATAAATGTGGTTATAAGAAGGGAAACATAAGCTGATAGGACTGGTGACCTTAGAAAAAGAAGGAGAGAGGCCACCAAGGTGGCTCATGCCTGTAATCCTAGGATTCTGAGACAGGTGGATCACTTAAACTGAGGAGTTTGAGACCAGCCTGAGCAAGAGTGAGACCCCCATTTCTGCTAACAATAGAAAAACTAACAGGTCGTCAGGGCAGGCACTTGTAGTTGCAGCTACTCATGAAGTTGAGGCAAGAAGATACCTTGAACCCAAGAGTTTAAGTTTGCTGTGAGCTATGAAGATGTCATGGCATTCTACCCAGGGTGATGGTGTATCGTAGAAGAAGAAGGAGGAGAAGGAGGAGAAAGAAAGATGAGGAAGAGGAGGAATGGAAGGGGAGAGGAGAGGAGAGGAGACAGGAATCTAACAGTTTTGTGGGGGTGTCCAACCTGAGGCCTGCAGGCCACATGCCAATTTTGTGAAGATATTTTTTGCTTATCTGTGGTGCTGGTTATCACAGGTATGCACGGCATTTTGTGTGCTCATCAGCTCTCGTGAGTGTTGGTGTATTTACTGTGTAGCCCAAGAAGAGAAGAGAAGAAAGAGAAGAAAAGAAAAGAGAAGAAGAAGAAGAAGAAGAAGAAGAAGAAGAAGAAGAAGAAGAAGAAGAAGAAGAAGAAGAAGAAGAAGAAGAAGAAGGAGCCTTCCTCCTCACATAGGCACAGATTAGAGGTCACGTGAGGGCAGTGGCCATCTGCAGACCAGGAAGAAAGCTCTCACCAGAATCCAACCTACTCATTCCTTCATCTTGGATTTCAAGTCTTCAAAACT
>CAUYON010036354.1:0-24884 GCA_963573935.1 Arctocebus calabarensis
AAAAACATTCAGTGGGTTCCACTTCCATCCAGGTTAATACAAAGGCTTTAAAATCTCACATTATTCTTAGTAAAGCATCTCAAGAATGGAGAAGCATGAATCCCATGTACTCAAGTTTGATATGAGGAAAATTAATGACAATTATTCATATGGTGGGGGTGAGGGAAGGGGCGAGAAGAGAGAGAAAGAATGAGGGAGGGGTGTGTAAAGGAATAGCAGAGAGAGAGAAGTAGTTAGGGGGGTGGGGACTTGGTGTGTGCCACACATTTTTGGGGCAAAACACGATTGTAAGAGGGTCTTTTCCTAACAAATGCAACCAGTGTAACATGGTTTCTTGTACCCTCAATGAATCCCCAACAATAAAAAAAAACAAAGTTTTTCCTAAATATGACACCAAAAACAAAACCCATAAAGCACAAAAAGTGATTTAATTCATTATAATTCAAAATATGGCCAAAAAAAAAAAAAAAAACCTAAGTGAACACCACAAACAAAAAACACATAAAATAGATAGAGAATAGCCTCTCCAGTTGGAAACAAAAATAGGACAAAGTATAAAAAGATTACTTGTTAAAAAACAAAAACAAATACCCAATAAATATAAAGACCTAACAAGTAACCAAGAAAACGGATTTGGAACAACAAAAACAATTAACAAAACACCATTATTACTTATTGAATTGGGAAAACTTCAAAAATAATAATGCACAATATTAGTACATATGTGAAGAATTTGGTACATTTGTGTTTTCCTGATGGCTATATAAATTATTATAATATTACTGAAAAGCAATTTGATAAGCCACCAGTCATTAAAAAGTACATTGTCCACTGACCCAGCAACTTGACCACTGGAAATTTATCCTAAAAAATACTTAAATAAATTTGTAAAGTTGTCCTTAGTAAATTGTTCATGAAGTACTATTTAAAATATTTTAACAAATTACAAAAACCTTAATTTTCCAATAGTAGAGGAGAAGAATATTTAACAAAATACTATTTATTATAAGAGAAAAAATGGACAGAAACTAAAAGTTCAATAGTAGGTTATTCAATAGATTTAGATCTACTTAAATGGAAACTTATTCACAATCTTTTTGAACAAAGAGCAGGTTGCTTAGCATGAAAATATAAAAATGTGTGTGAGGAAAAGTATCTATGTATGTAGATACACACACACATAAATATATATATACATTTAACTAGAAATTTAGGTATATTTTGATCTAAATATCTACTTTAATTTCTTTCCATTTGAATATGGTTATTTTAGGTACCTTATATTAAAATTTTTTTTCTTTCTTAAAAAGCAGTGTAAATGATAATTTTGCTTATATAGTCAAACTGCACATGGAAAGAAAATATTAACTAGCAATGTAATAAAGGGATGATTTCTTTGGGGGCCTTCTGCACAAACCTTCAAATTTGCACTGTTTCCTTGTGGAATTATTTGATCAAACTGAAATTAAAACCAAAAGATTTAACTGGATCTGATCAGCCCGCCCTGTTGCCCCAGATCCCTGCTGAAACTTTCCAATCTTCTGCAACAGGATAGAGCAACAATTATGATTGAAAGCTTGGGGGAGAATTCATTAATTCAATCGCCTAATAGTAATTGAGTCCCTTTGTTTATCCCATTTAACATCCTGGTGGAAGAGGTTGTTTACAACTCCTGCTTCAATCCAGATAGAAGTAAGAAGAAGCCTAAGGCCAGAACTGGGTGCTGGGTGAGGGAAGATGGGGTATCAGAACCGAAGCCTACAGCAAAAACAGGACCAAGCAAGGCTCCAGTGAAAATGCTGAATATTTGAGTTGAGTTTTGTCTGCTTTCTTGGAAGAATCTTCAAAAATCACGTACATATGTGTGGAGGTCTGTCCTCCCCGCCCTGGTGAAAGGATTGGAGGGATGGAATAGGGTAAGGGCAGTTCTCGGAGGTGCATATGATTTCATGGGGACTCTTACCAGCTTACTCCATAGCCAATGCTGGGACCTGGAATGAACAAGTCTTTCTGCATTGAAGAATTAAGGAAAGGACTGCTAATTCATGGGCCACCCAGACTGGGAAGGAGGTCCAACACAAATATTGATGGTTACGAGATGAAGTTCAAAAATTGGGAAACTAGAGATAGAGAATGCGATCAAGATAAAGTGGGGACCCAGAAGGCTATTTGGAGCCAACACCTGATGGCAGGGATGATGCATTTGGCCAGTTCTGGCCAGTCTGTGTTAGGCTCTCCCAAACTTCAGCCACCTCCAAATCCTACCTGGAATAATCTTTCTATAAATCAACTTCCTTTTCTCTCTACATCAATTTATTTTAAATTAAAGTTTTACTCTCTATTACTACTGTAACCAAAAAGTCAGTCACACTGAGCATAAAGATATGGCAACTGTAGAAGTATATACAATAAAAATCAAATGTTGGTGTTGAATTATTTTCTATTGCAAGCTCTGATCATGGGACACACTGTCTCTTTCTTGAAAAGAAGTCTCTTAGCCCAAGAGATGTTTAAGACAGAGACTTCCTCCTTGAGTTTATCAGCAGGACTGAATGAGCATTCAAAAGGGAGCCACTCCAGTTTCTCTTTAGGATTCAGTGATTTTCTCTTTAGGATTTTAGGTGTGCAGCACCTAAAATCACATGCTGCTCTGGCCAAACTGAGCTTGTGGGCCTCTCACAGTGTGTCCCCCTTTCTCAGGACATGCTGCCTGGAGGTTCAGGGACTGGCAGGATTCAAAGCCTAGAAGCAAGGTGCCATGAGACAGAGGGACACAGGGCACCTGGTACCCTCTCTCGGTCCCCACGCCCCACAGCTGCAGAGATGATTAGTGTTCCCTTTACTCCAGAGCCAAATAGGCATTCAAGGGAGGACCCCGAGAGCCAGGCCATGAGTATCATTCCTTGTAACATCTGTGTGTGCCCCTGTAACATCTATGCATACCCTGGGAACACAGGTATTTCTTGTCGCTGGCTGACCCAACCCCCAGTGGAGGCTGTAAGAAATACCTCTCCATGGGGAGGATTTGGGGAGCAGGATGCAGGGTGGGCTCAGGACACTCAGGTCTGCCATCGCTAAGGTGAAATTTCACCTCTGCTTTAGGAGAGCCATGGGCTTCCGAACTTGACCCTCCCTCCTTCCCCTGCACACTCTACCCTGTGGTGGGCAGCCCTGGTCAGAGTGGGAGGGCAAGGTCTGGGAAATCATCCACTCCAACTCCATCTCACAAATGGGGAGCCTGAGGCCCAGGGAAAGCACTCCTTACTCAGACTGCAGAGCTGATGATTGCTGCTGCCAGTGCTCAAATCCCATAGACAGAGCTACAGGGAGATAAGAGGAGGAGAAGGCGAGAGAGTGTTCAGTGGGCACATCCCTACCTCCCCCATGCACTGTCAGGACGGCTTCACACTAGGCACCCCAGCCCTGTTAGTGGGAGCTAGAGGCTCCAGAAGCTGTCACAGCACAGTTAGGGAAGATCAGCATCCCCCAGTAGTGATGAAAAAAGAGTGCTCACCCTGCTCAGGGCCATGACTGGACACTGGCCCCACTCCCGCCAGTGCTCTGAGAGGTGTCAGTGAACACATACCCTGGTCCCCCTCTCTCCTTGCAGGAGCCACCATGAGAACAGGGGCTTTACCATTTCCATCTCTGCCCACATCTCACCCACATCTAGCTCTGTGCCTGGCTCTTCACGGGAGCTGAGGCAATGATGAGCAAACAGATGAAGAAATGAATGAGCAAATGGTACGCCTGTGCGGAGAGAATGGAGAACTGTCAGAAGATTCTTGGGGTGGGTGCAATGGCAGGGCAGGACGGGGTCCTACTCTGCTTGCACCATTCTGTCATCAGTCCAGAGTCACATGCATCCTTTTCCTTTGTATGGAATTTGGTCACACCTGTACATAACAGCTATTTTTTTTTATCTCAATACACAAAGGTCTCCTTTATTTTTGTTCATGGCTACAGTGTTTTTCATTGAAGGAAAATACTGCAGAGAATCTCTCTATACTCCTATTAATGAATATTTACAGTGTATCTGATTTTGTGTCCTTTTTTTATTATTTCAAACAATTCTGTAGTAAACATCCTTATATGCATAGCCTCATTATTTTGTATTAATTCCTGTTGAACAGATTCTTATATGAAACATGCTACTTTTTAAGGCATGTATATTTAAAATTGTTATAGATATACGAAATTATTAGGCAATAATACCCTAATTTATCCTAAATTATTAGGCAATTATTACCCTAATTTATTCTTTCACTAGCAAAATATAAGAATACACATTTTCCCACACCCTCACCAGTATTCCATATTATCAATTAAAGTTACATTTTCTGACAATTTGGTAAGATACCAAATATATAATCATTTCCTTAAATTACATTAAAATACTATTTAGAATATATTCATTTTCAAATATTTATTGTCCATTTATGTATCTTTTTAAATTTCTTGGTCATATTCTTTGCCACTTCTTCTACCAAATTATTACACATGATCATTGTATATCAGAGCAATTGACCTTTGCAAGTTAAATATGTTGTAAACTTTTAATAACACCTGCCATGCAGAAACTTTACCTTTTATCTAGTCAAATCATCACTTTTCCTTTCATAATTTCTGAGATGTGTAGGCTTGCTTATAAAGGCCTCTCCAGTCTCAAAACTATACAAAGTAGTTAGCTATATGGTCATTTTCATAGTTTCTTTACATATATATATATATATATATATATATATACACACACTATATTACAAACTACATGTTTGTGTATATATATATATGTATATATACACACACATTATATTACATTACTACATGTTTGTAATATAGTATGCGTATATATATATATACATGTAGTCCCTATGGATTTTTTTAATAGAGTAAAGTCAGAATCAAACTTTAGTTTTTCTCAAATGGAAAGCCAGCTTCACTTACATAATTTATTGAATAACCTATCTTTTCCCTCCATATTTGAAATACAGTTTCAAAATGTGCTTTTCTCTAAATATTTGAGGAAAATTAAGTCTCAGACAGTGGTTCTCAAAGTATGATTCAGGGAGCTCTGAAGTTTCCCATGACCCATTCAGGTCAAAACTACTTTTATAACAATATTAATAAACCATAATACTGATATACTCATTCTTTCATGTACACTGGAGTTCTCCAGAATCTATGTACCATATGTTGATGCCATTACTCTGTTGGTTAATTAAATGTGCGATTCTATACTTTAGAGTTTCAAATTTTTCTGTTTCAATTTCTAATAGGGTAAATATCGACAGTTATAGCATAAACAAGAACTCTTTGGGATTGTCAATAATTTTTAAGAATGTGAAGGGGTTCAGAGACCAAAAAAATTTGGGAACCACTGGCCGAGGAAGATGGGGCATGTTTATTCCATGACTTTGCATTTCCCCTGGCACATCTCTACCTAGCCCAGAGTGCACATCTCCCAGACCAAGACATGAACAGTGCAAGCAGGGAGAAAAAGCACAGCTCTGCAAGGCTGTATGTCCTTCCTTTTTTGCCTCCTTTTACTAGTTCTATCATTGTAAACAAGAACTTTTAGTGCTGAACAGATCCCAGAATGTATTTTCTCAATGTTCTGATTTTAATTTACAATTCATTTTTTCAAACTGAGATACAATTATTTCTGATTCCTAAGATCTCAAGTTATTTGAATTCTATGAAAATGAGAGCTACCTGTAGTCCCATGTTATGGCTATAACTCATCTGATTGCTCTTTAAGAAAGAGCAGTTTGAGTGTGGAGCTGATTTTATTTTACTGATCCAGTTTGCAGTAGAGCTCCCTGGATGAAGGGATCTGGTCATGCATTTTCTGGCAGGTGCAGCAGCATTCTGCACCATAGGATAGACAAGGAGCAGCAGGGATCTGGCCCCTTAAAATTCAACCTTATGTCTTTGACTAACCAGAACTTAACAAGCCTGTCTTACGGCAGTCAGCCCAGCCAGCAGAGGGAGACATCACGAGGTGGGAAAGGACAAGGGACATTAGAACCTCAAGTTTAAAAGGAATCTCAAATATTGCATAAAATGGTTATGTTGTGAGGGAATTGTCTTTTAAGAAAACCCCAAGAGGAAGTTTATGCACATTTAAAAAATTGCTTTGAGAGGAATTTACCTCTTAAAATAAGGCTCATTGTTGAACAACCCATATTATCTCTATTTAGAATGTGCTTAATCTTCCTTCTCCACCCAGTTCAAACACACACAAGCCTCTCATAGCAATTGTCACTTGCCTCAGGTGTCAACTCCTTCAGAAAGTTTTCCCTGACTCTTTCCTCCAACCTCTGTCTGGCGTGTTATGTTTCTGCTACTATTTTGCTTACCTTGACTGTATATTTAAACAGAGTGTGTTAGTTCCTTAGACTGGGTATAACAAATTGCCACCAAGTGGGTAGTTTACAACAACAGAATTTTATTCTCTCACTATTCTGGAGACCAAAGGTCCAAAATCAAGGTGTCAGCCAGGCTGTGCTTTAGAGGGGATCCTCCTTGCATCTTCCAGTTTCTGGAGGCTGTTGGCATTTGTGGTTTTCCTTGGCTACACAACTCCAATTTCTGCCTCTAACTTTTGTCTGTTATCTCTTAAAACAAAACACTGTCATTAGATCAATTACCTACTTGGGTAATTCAGAATGATTTTATCTCAAGACTCTTAATTATATTTGCAAAGTACCTTCCTCCAAATAAGGTAACATTCTCAGGTTCCAAAGGTTTGGGTGGGACTTGCTGTGTGGGAAGCAACCATTCAGCCTCCTGCACAGTGGAGGTATCAAAACAGTTACCCTCAAGTCAAATCTAGTCCACAGTTATTTGTGTTTCTTCCTGTGTAATATTTTATGCATTTGAACATTTCACCTAAATATCTGGATTTCTATTTTCTTTGAACAAATTAGAAGATCTTGTAACACTAGACATGCTTTCCCAATGGTATTCATCAGGGAGCTGAGCAGAGGCTGCACCTTCAAGGTGTTATTTGGTTCACCCAGTCCTTACCACTTCATAACCTGCTTTATGCACTTGAACCTGATTTGACCCGTCAGGTCCAGATAGGCATTTGAATTTGTGATTTTTAATGAAGACTCTGTTAATCTTGCCCCTACAGAGCTTTTTAATTACCTTATTTGCTTTTACAAATACTCTGTATCAGTCACTGTCCAAGATAGTAGGGGACAATATTTGCTCAAAAGCATTTATTGGACTAAAGAATGTAGAACTTACCCTGAAGAGAAATATGGTTCCCTCTACCTCTATCTATGAATAGGTCTTGTCTAGGATTTGGAACCACAAAGAACAGTGGTAGTTTTTCATCCTCATAAAAAGCCTTCACATTTTAAAAATACATAACACAGAAGAGAACACCACGTTTGCACTAGCCTTACGGCTGATGTATCTCCATAAACAAAGAAAAGCGTTTTAGTTAAAATTTGATTTTTAAGTAACAAGGGCATTAAAAATAGTTGCTAAGAGGGGAGGGGCAAGATGGCTGACTAGAATCAGCTCCTGAGAGAGGCTCCTGACCAAGGGGAAGGATAACGTCCAGAAAATGCCCAATTGAGCTGAAGATCGAGAGCCCAGCAGAGAGAGAAGTGATAGCTACAGATCACCTCTGCTGAGGCAAGCTGCAATTCCAAGACAGCAAGCTTCAGGTACAAAATTCATTGGAAAGGAAAAGTATCCATCCCCTCCCCAAGAAAGCTGTGGTCTTTGTTGCTTTCTGTTTCCTTCCTTTTTTCTCTTTGTTTACAAATGCGGGTTATCTACAAATGAACAGTGAACTGTGGATCTCTTGTCCCACACCACAGGAGAGTGGGGATTACTCCCCAGCTGTGACTCTGAACACTCTCTCGCTAGGCAGAAAATTTGAACTAAAGTTTTCCCAACCATTCTGAACTTCCAGTATGCCCTTCCCCCCTTACCTGATGAACCAGAAGCCTAACCCCTACTGAAACTGTGAGATGAGGTTCTTGAGCAGCACCTCCACCCTCTGTCTGCTAGACCCAGTGCCTCACCCGACAAAGGATTCCCGGGGCCACACTGAGCCTCCCCCTCCCCAACAGCCAGCCACAGCAAGGAACCCCAGTGTACGACCCTGCCGTGGGCCAGTCCGGCTCAGCACTCTCATCAACCCCACTCCAGGGACTGCGGCAGGCGTGAGCGACCCTGCTAGGAGCCGCACCACCTCAGGACTCAGACCAGCCTCACTCCAGGAACTACAGTGGGCATGAGCAACCCCACCGTGGGTCGCGCCACCTCAGGACCCAGGGCCTCCTGCCCGCCACACGGCAAGTGTGAAGACCCTGTCATAAGTCGCGCTGCCTCAACACCCAGACCCACCCCTCCTCAGAGATGCCGGCGGGCATGAGCGACCCTCTGCGGGCTGCGCATTCTCAGCATCCAGGTCCGCCCCACTCTAGGGACTACTGGAGTGTGAGTGACTCCTCCGTGGGCAGTGTCACTTTGGCTACCAGGTCTGCCCCACTCCAGGGATTGTGGTAGGGGTAAGCGATGGTACTCAGAGCTGCACCATCTCAACAGCCAGGCTTGCCCCCAACCAGGGTCTCCAGCAGGAGTGAGCAACCTCGATGCAGGCTGTGCCAACATGGCACCAAGGCTCACCCCACTCCAAGGCTCCTGCGAACGTGGGGGACTCTGCCACAGGCTGCACTGCCAAGACCACTAAGCCTGCTTTGGTCAGTGCTGCCCCAGCCAGGGTCTCTGGTAGCTGTGCAATCTGCGTCCTCCCTCCAGTGCCCTCCCTACTTCCTCATAGGCCCCATCCATCTGGCCAGGGACTCAGGAAGTCACGTGACCCTGTGCCCTCCCTCCGAGGCCCTCCCTACCTCTCTGCAGAGCCTTCCGCCCAACCAGAGACTGCTGGAGCCACCCACTCTCATTGCAAAAGCCACTGGGAACCAGGCATTGCCACCATGGGCACCATCCCCAGCCCTGTTTCTGGATCCATGTGTGACACGCTCCACTCAGGAGCTGCTCCCACAGCAATAACTCCCTGGCTGGGACAGCCCCAGAGGAGCTACACTAGGTCACTTCCTACAAATATCTTCCAACAATAGAGTGATGCGGCCAGGGTATAGTCTTGGAGAGACACCTCCCAACTCTGAGGATGGCCAGAGGAAACAGCAAAAAATAATCATGGGGCGGAATCAATGGAAAAACTCTGGCAATATGAATAATCAGAGCAGATCAACTCCCCCAAGGAATGATAAGGCAGACACTACACAAGATCCCATACATAAACAAAAGGCTGAGATGTCAGAAATCAAATTCAGAATCTGGATAGCAAATAAGATCAACAGAATGGAGGAAAAGATGCAACTAGAATTTCAATCAGTAATCCAAAAGATGTCTCAAGAATTCAGTGAATTCAAAGACAAAATGACCAAAGATTTTGACACATTGAGACAAGAAGTTTCAGCCCTCAAAGATCTGAGAAACACAGTGGAATTCCTCAGCAACAGAATGGAGCAAGCAGAAGAAAGGATTTCTGACATTGAAGACAAAGCTTTCGAACACTCCCAAACCTACAAAGAGGAAGAGAAATGGAAGGCAAAAATGGATCATTCCCTCAGACAGCTCTGGGATAACTCGAAGAAAACCAATATTCGCCTTATATGGATACCTGAAAATGATGAAGTGGCATCACAAGGCACAGAGTCTCTTCCTTATGAGATTATGAAAGAGAACTTTCCAGTCATGCCAAGAGATTCTGAAATTCAGATAGCAGACAGTTTCAGAACCTGAGCATGACTCAACCCAAATAAGTCATCCCCCAGGCATATTATAATTAACTTCACTAAAGTTAATGTGAAGGAGAAAATTCTGGAAGCAGCCAGACGTACGAAATCCATAACCTACAAGGGGAAGAATATTAGAATAACTGCATATCTCTCTGATCAAATCTTTAAAGCTAGAAGAGAATGGTCATCGACTTTCAATCTCTTAAAACAAAATAACTTTCAACCTAGGATCCTGTATATAGCTTAACTGAATTTCATTTATGATGGAGAAATTTAATACTTTAATGACATCGACATGTTGAAGAATTTGCTATAACTAAACCAGCTCTCCAAGATATTCTCAGACCTATTCTCCATAATAACCAGCGTAATCCTTCACAAAAGTAAACTCACCCAGAAACTTGTTATCAAATTCCAACATCTACAGTGATGAGAGGATTAAAAATGTCCACAGCACTTTCTGAAGATTAATCATTATTTTCTATAAATGTGACTGGTTTAAATTGTCCTCTAAAGAGGCATAGGTTGCCTGACTGGATACAAGGCCAGATATCTGCTGCATACAAGAAACTCATCTTACCTTAAAGGATAAATATAAACACAAGTTGAAGGGATGGTCATCTATATTCCAGGCAAATGGAAAGCAGAAAAAAGCAGGTGATGCAATCCTACTCAAAGATACAGTAGGCCTTAAACCAACCAAAATAAGGAAGGATAAGGATGGACACTTCCTATTTGTTTAAGGTACTACTCAATAAGATGAGATTTCAGTTATTAATATTTATGCACCCAACCAGAATGCACCTCAATTTATAAGAGAAACACTAACACACATGAACAACTTGATTACCTTCAGCTCCATAGAAGTCGTAGATTTTAATACCCCTTTAGCAGTGTTGAATAGATCTTCCAAAAAGAAACTAAGCAAAGAAATTTTAGATTTAAACTAAACCATTCAACATTTGGATCTAACAGTCATCTACAGAACATTTCATCCCAACAAAACTGAATAGACATTCTTCTCATCAGTCCATGGAACATACTCCAAAGTTGATCACATCCTAGGTCACAAGTCCAACCTCAGCAAATCTTAAGGAATAGAAATTATTCCGTGCATCTTCTCAGATTACCATAGACTAAAAGTTGAACTCAATAACACCAGGAATATACATACACATACAAAAACATAGAAGCTAAATAACATTGTGCTGAATGATAGATGGGTCATTGATGAGATTAAGAAGGAAATTACCAAATTTATGGAACAAAATGACAATGGAGACACGAATTATCAGAATCTCTGGGATACTGCAAAGGCAGTCCTAAGAGGGAAATTTATAGCAAAGTCTTCTTCAAGAAAACAGAAAGAGAGGAAATTAACAACTTAATGGGACATCTTAAGCAACTAGAGAAGGAAGAACATTTATAACCCCAAACTGAGCAGAAGAAAAGAAATAACCAAAATTAGAGAAGAATTAAATGAAATTGAAAAGAAAAGAATTATAGAACAGATCAATAAATTAAAAAATTGGTTTTTTGAAAAGGTCAATAAAATAAATAAACCTTTGGCTAACCTAACCAGGAAAACAAGAGTAAAATCTCTAATTTCATCAATCAGAAATGGTAAAGACAAAATAAGAACAGACCCCTCAGAAATTCAAAAAATCCTTAATGAATATTACAAGAAACTTTACTCTCAGAAATATGAAAATCTGAAGGAAATTGATCAATACTTGGAAGCATTCCACCTACCAAGACTTACCCAGAATGAAGTGGAAATGTTGAACAGGCCTATGTCAAGTTCTGAAATAGCATCAACCATACAAAATCTCCCTAAAAAGAAAAGACCGGGACCAGATGGCTTCACATCAGAATTCTACCAAACCTTTAAAGAGTAACTAGTACCTATATTACTAAACCTCCTCTAAAATATAGAAAAAGAAGGACTACTACCCAGCACATTCTATGAAGCAAACATCACCTTGATCCCTAAACCAGGGAAAGTGAAGAGAGAACTATGAAACTTTAAGAAAAGAAATATCCAAAAATATTAACTAATGGAAAATATACCATGCTCATGGCTGGGAAGAATCAACATTGTTAAAATGTCTATTCTACCCAAAGCGATATAGATTTGAATGCAATTCCTATTAAAGCTCCATTGTCATATTTTAAAGATCTCGAAAAAATAATACTTCATTTTATATGGAATCAGAAAAAACCTCAAAAACCCAAGACATTACTCAGAAATAAAAACAAAGCAGGAGGAATTATGCTACGAGACCTGAGACTCTACTATAAATCGATAGTGATCAAAGCATGGTACTGGCACAAAAACAGAAAGGTAGATGTTTGGAACAGAATAGAGAACCAAGATATGAATCCAGATACTTATCATTATTTGATCTTTGACAAGCCAATTAAAAACATTCAGTGGGGAAAAAACTCCCTATTTAACAAATGGTGCTGGGTGAACTGGCTAGCGACCTGTAAGAGGCTGAAACTGAACCCACACCTCTCACCATTAACTAAGATAGACTCTCACTGGATTAAAGACTTAAACTTAAGACACGAAACTATAAAACTTCTAGAAGAAAGTGCTGGGAAAACTCTTGAAGGAATCGACTTGGGTGAATATTTTATGAGGAGGACTCCCCAGGCAATTGAAACAGTCTAAAAAATACACCTCTGGGACCTGATCAAACTAAAAAGCTTCTGCACAGCCAAGAACATAGTAAGTATAGCAAGCAGACCATCCTCAGAATGGGAGAAAATGTTTGCAGGTTATACTTCCGACAAAGGTTTAATAACCAGAATCCACAGAGAACCGAAACATATTAGCAAGAAAAGAACAAGTGATCCCATCTCAGGGTGGGCAAAGAACTTGAAGAGAAACCTCTCTAAAGAAGACAGGCGCACGGCCTACAGACACATGAAAGAATGCTCACCATCCTTAATCATCAGAGAAACACAAATCAAAACTACTTTGAGATATCACCTAACTCCAGTAAGATTAGCCCACATGACAAAATCCAAAAACCAGAGATACTGGCATGGATGTGGAGAAAAGGGAACACTTCTACACTGCTGGTGGGAATGCACACTAATACATTCCTTTTGGAAGGATGTTTGGAGAATACTTAGAGATCTAAAAATAGACCTGTCATTCAACCCTATAATTCCTTTACTTGGTATATACCTTGAAGACCAAAAATCACATTATAACAAAGACATCTGTATCAGAATGTTCATTGCAGCCCAATTCATAATTGCTAAGTCAAGGAAGAAGCCCAAGTGCCTATCGACCCACAAATGGATTAATAAATTGTGGCACATGTATACCATGGAATATCATGCAGCCTTAAAGAAAGATGGAGACTTTACTTCTTTCATGTTTACATGGATGGAGGTGGAACATATTCTTAGCAAAGCATCTCAAGAATGGAAGAAAAGGTATTCAATGTACTCAACCCTACTATGAAGCTAATTTATAGCTTTCATATGAAGGCTAAAACCCAACTTTAGCACAAGAATATGGGGAAAGTGGCAAGGGAGGGGAGTGGAGGGTGGAGGATGGGTGGAGAGAGGGTAAATGGTGGGGCCACACCTATGGTGTATCTTAGACGAGTTCAGGCGAAACTTACTAAATGCAGAATACAAATGTCTTCATACAACAACTAAGAAAATGACATGATGACTATGTCAAAGAGTTTGATGAAAATGTTTCAGATTGTATATGAAACCAGCACATTGAACCCCTTGATTGCACTAATGTACTCAGCTATGATTCAACAATAAAAAGAAAAGAATCATTAAATCAATTAAAAATTGCTTTTTAATTTAAAAAAATAGTTTGCTAAATCAAGATAGAGATTATTTCTCTACCATGAAAAATAAAACTAGAGACTTGTAGGCCAGGAGTAGCACAATGACATTGCATGTCTTCAGACCCTCAGGAGGCTCTCATCTTTCCTACTATCCTTCACATATTGCTTCTCTTCTTAGTAATTATCCCCTCAGATATCACTTTTATCTCATTCTCTATTTCTTTTGTTTCTGGGACACTAATTATATGTATGTTAGACATTTTCAACTTGCCTCGAATGTCTTCTATGCTTTTTCTATATTTTCTATACTCTTCTCCTCAGTGGTACCAGTTTGAATGTTTTTCTTGACTTGTGTCCTGGCTCACAATTTCTCTTATATCTAATCTGTTGTAAAAGTCTAACAAGTTCTTAATTTCAGTTATTTTAATGTTTAGTTTTAGAATTTCTCTTCTTTGTATTTTTCCAGTTCTCTATTAAAATTTTCCAACTTGTCATTGAATTTTTATAACATCCAAATCACATTTACTTTAAAATTCTTCACTAACTCCAACATCTGCTCCATTTATGGGTCTATTTCTATTGTCTGTATTTTCTCTTGGTTTTATTCATGTGGCTCTTATCTTCTTGTATGTCTGGTGAATTTTTATTAAATAACAGATATTGTACATAATCATAAAGGCTACAGGTCCTCTAGTCAATTTATGTCCAAGGCCTTTTTTTAAAAAATAACATATATTGTACATAAAAATCCTAGAGCTAATTTGAGGTCCAAAAGGATGTTATTTTCCTTGAGAGAGGGTGTACTTCTATTTATGGTAGGCAGTTGTGGTAGGGGTTGTGTACCCTGTTCCAGTCAGCACTGAACTGTTTTTATAGCAGCACTTCCATTTTCATAGGGAATAACCTATCTCACCACCATTCCTAAGGCAGAGTGCTTTGGGGTTCCAACTAAAGCCTAGTATATTTGCCATGGCCACTCCTGCTTGATGCAAATTCTTTTCAGCTCTCAATACCTTAGCCAATGCTTTTTTGCTATTTCTGAGGCAATAAACCCCCACAGTGGGGAATATAAATGACTTTGGGACAGGGGTAGGGCAGTAATTTTTCCTTCTATTCTCTAAGAATGTCACAAACATGGACCTGCATGGATGCAGTGGATAAACTGTGTGGAAGATGGGAGAGAATTTCTCTAAGAATGTTATGTCTGCTGTGTTTGAGGAGGTAGAGCTTACCAAGCATATCCCTAGGTCCTGCAGATCCTGTGATTTTTCTGAGCACATCCAATCACCCTGCTGATGGCTTTCACTTTTAAGGTGGGTGACCCTTTATGCTCCTCGCTCTTGACCTTGGGAGAAAGACAGAGAAGAAAGGCCAGAGATGTCTGGGGGGCTGGGGGTGGGCCAGGGCTCTGAAAGACTTTGGATTGCTTATATCTCTGTGCTTAGACCCTGTGACTGATGAAGGGGAATAGTACCCCCTCCACTCTGACCTTTGGCTTCTTTAATCCTTGCTATCTTGACAGGTCCCAATATTGTCCAAAAAAACCAAAAAACTATATATATATAGTTATATATTTGAATTCACCTTTTGTAATTGTTCTCAATGGAAATATTGGTATGCTAAAACTAGGTGCCAGTACCAAAAGTAGAAGCTAGTTAACTTTAAGAGAAATAGCCCATAATTATACATGGCTACGTCCTCTAGTCAATTTATGCCCAAGGCCTAAAACAGGAAGAAGGATCAGATAATGGCCTCCTATCCCTTAAAAGACACTTCAAGGAAGGTCACTCACAATACTTTGCTTAAATCGTATTGGCCAAAATTTAATCACAGGGCCACACTTAGAGGCAAGAGAGGCTGGAAAATATAGTCTTTTAACTTAGTGTGTAGCTGTTCAGTTAAAAATCAAGGTTTTGTGGCTCAGAGAAAAAGAAGGGAATACATGATGAGGAGAAGCAACTAATACTCAGTGCCAAAAGTGTTATTCTAAAAGTAGTCTTTGTGAGAAATTTCATAACTAGGGTTAGAAATAACTTAAGACCTATAAGAATGAGTTGTTAGGAGGAGGGGCAGGTTATCATGTGAATGTTTACCACATTTAATAAAGACTGATGTAAGTGATGTCTAATTAGCATAACACACAATGGCCATCAAGGCAGAAGAAGGAAAGATGATTGTGTGTATATGAGATTGCAAATTTAAATGCATATAGCTGCAAATGTGTATAGGGTGGCATATGCTGCCTTCTTCGTGATAGTAACTGGGTGGAACTGAGTGGGGACCATTCTCCCTCAGGGGGCAGGTGTGCTCCAGTTAACACTATCCATAATGTCTCAGACAGTTTAGGCCAGATCTTGATTTGGGAATGGATACAACTAAGAAGTGGCAGACGCAACCCTGGGCATTGGCCTGGATTGTTGAAGAGCTGTTTTTGGACTGCAAGGAATTGGGTCTAGATTCCCGCCCTGCCAGTTTCCTTCTAGCATTGAGTATGATGTTTAACCCCTCTTAGCCTTGTTTTTCCTACTAGAAAGGCAGAACTAATCATGGAGTAAAAACCTCAAAGGATTGTTGTAAGGCTAAAAATTAGGGGACAGTGCTGTCCCCAGTAGGACCCTGCATCAGGTCAATATGAAATGTTTCCTTCCTGTGCTTGATTCCACCGATGGGACAGCATGACATGCTAACCCCATGCCCCTGCATCTGAGGCCTTCACTGTTGGGACACGTGACAGTCACCTGTCAGGTGATGCCAATCACAGGCAAGCTTAGGGATGGCAAACCTGGTGGTCCCAGCCCTGATAAGTCCTCTTTGTTTTTCTCTCCTGCTTATGGGCTTCTCTTGGCTGGTTCCCAAATCTGCAGTATTAGATTGGATAATCCCACTTTTAATAATGCTCAGGATATTTGCCTCCCTCGGGGGACTGTGATCACAGCAGTGGAGGGTATTAAAATGGAGCTGAATGCCATGCAGAGCGCTTACCCTTTGCGCTGTGTGTATGTGGGCACGGCGTTTCGCCCACGTGCACACAAAGGAAGTGCCTGTGTGTGTCTATGTGTATGCATTCTCCTTGCCTTCTGAGACTTTTTTGTAAACACAATATTACATTGAACACCTTGTTCATTTGCAGTGTTAAAACAAAGAACTGCAAAATCAGTTCAAAACTCAGGCTTTCTCAATCAGCGAGGTTATTAACTTCCAAATGCAGTGTTTTTATTTCTCCTAACTGGCATTAGTTCAGCATTAGCCTTAAGGGCATAGTAACAGCTCGTGAGACCTGAGAAATGCTCAGTTAATACATAGTTGAATTTGTTCAGTTATTCAAATGGTGCTTGGTATTGTAAACTTAGCACAAACAGAGTGGCAGTAATCAAGGATATGATTTGCTCCCACTTATAGTAATATGTTTGAGGACCATGCTTTTCACTCCCTTAACCTGACTATTCCAGTAATCAAGAGGCTACACTAAAAAATAATTGGTAGAGAACAGAGAAAAGAAATATACAGAGTTACTAATATACACCAGGGTTTAAGCTGACATGAAATTTTATCTTAATTATCGGACAAATTTGTACTCCCACTATCTAATTCAATTTGCATGCATCGGTAGACACTTATTAAAGGTAATATTACATCTGTCATTTTAAGACTGGTGAGAATTTTATCATATGAGCCGCATGAAACAGTCACTCTATTATGTACAGAACTCTTTTGTATGGCTTAAAATAACCAGTGTTGCATCCTAATTAAGTATTTTTTTATAATTGTCTTCAGGGCAGTCATAGTCATGTCCATTTTTTGTCCATCTTGTAAGTTATTTGGACACAGAATTGAAGTTTCAGGAATGTATGACTCCTCCCCTCTGCTTCCTCATTCTGGGTGAAAACTGAGAGCTTTACTAATAAAATGTAAACTGGAATCAAATGTTCAAATAAGGTTTTATGAGAAGCATGCAATACATAAACCCATCTTACAATTCTCCGCTGGATTTAGAATTCTGCTGTATACAAATATATTAGGCTATCTGAGGCATTAGCAGTTGAATATATTGGGGTTATTTTTGAGAGGAGTTTATTAGATTTGTACTTTGTATAAAATGAGCTGGTAAAGAGCTAATATAACTTTATCAGTTCAGGGTAGCAATGGCAGTTTCTGAGCAGAGAGCCCTAAAATGCCAGGAGATGTCGATAGGATACTTTCCAGACGCACCCTGAAGAAAGCTCTTAGATTTCTACTTGGAGCTTCAGAACTATGAGAGGTGCAGACAAAAATCCACTTTCACAAAATACACATCAAAATGTGCATTTCTTCCCCTTGCCACAGCCATCTTGGTTTCAGAGCTCTTTTGTTCTATGGAGGAGGAAACAAAAGAAACAAATAAAGGAATGAAAGTAACAACCAGCCTGAAAGGGATAGGATGAGCGTGCCCAGGGCAGGACTCAGGATCCGGACAGGCACAAACTGGAGTGTGAGAAGCCACTGAGCGGCAGGTCCCTTACTCCCTGTCTGCCTTCGTCTTTTTGTTTTTGTTTTTTCTGGGGACATGGATGCTTCCAGAAATGAAAGAATGAAGCATTGCCACTTTCACCTAGCCCATCTCTGAGCCCCCCAAGTGTGTTCAGTGTGGTACCAGAACCTTTTTGTTCTTGGTAACAAGATTGGGTCCTTCTTGTTCTATCTTAAAAAAAAAAAAATGCAACCTTTGTGTGTGGCTGGGCGAGAGCTCCTACAGAGTCTAAACTGGACCTCACGCACTCAGGAAATTGCTAGAGGTTTCAGCTAGTTATAATGCTGCCTTCTTAAACAAGAGCTTCCCCCCCCACCTTTAGTTTTACTTAGGCAAGATATTTAACATAGGATTTTATTTTACGTTATTACTGAGACCCTCCCCCAAAAAAACAGTCTTTAAGGGCTCTCTTAAAGATTCCTTAAAGGGATTCCTTAATCTTATAAGGGATAGAGTTTAACATGGGCTCAACCATTAAAGTGCTATTTCCATCAATGTTTTATAATCACTCCAGTCCCTGGGACAGGATGTGCTTACTCTCGGAGGATGGTGCTTCTGTGTTAAACCACATCAGAATCAAAATATTCTTCTACTTCTTTGGTGCTTCTTTTCTCCACAGCCATCCCATTGCTGATTTTAAGTCCCCAAACGTGTCACGGTATGTCTTCCAGGTCTGGGAGGGGAGGGGAAGGAAGGAGCGCTTTCATTCCCTGCTCCATCCTACAGAAGCAGATGAATAATTTATAGAGCCACATGGAGGTCTTCTCTGAGACTTCTCTGGAACACGACCGACCGAGCAGCCGAAGGACCAGGGAACTTACAAACAGTCACAGTGTGCCGTGTCAAAGAACAGTCAATCAATCTCCAAAGAAATGTGAAGAGAACAGGTTTTTCATGCCTGTGCGTTGGGAAGGAGCCAAATGTGTGTTGCCATTTGATGGTAGAATCAGTGTACACCTGTTCCGACCAGCTGTCAACATAACCTGTGTCAGAGGCATGTGTCACACCCGCCGGATCCTCACAGTGGGCCTTGTCTGCGTGACAGTCGGGACAGACAGCATGAGCAACTTGGGGACCAGGAGAGGAGGAGCTTGCAGAGCCATTGCAGGGACACAGATGTGTGAGGAGCGTGATAAAAGAAGGAAACATCTGAGGGAATAAGCTCAAACAAAACAGCAAATGTCATTTGCATTATATAATTATGGCCAACCATTGAGTCCTTTGTAATAACACTCGGTAGGCCAATGTTAAACCTACAGTGAGTGATAAAAAGGCCTCCGCCTGAAAAAAGGTCAGCGTGAATTAGTATATATTTGCTGATTAATTCAGAGTGTGCCTTCGTAAATTTTACAGTCCAGGGGCCCAGCCTGGTTGGAGACAGCCTCCTATGAAATTCTAATGTGCTTTATTCAGCACCATCATTACAACTTGGCATTGTGATTGTGGAAAACTTTACCTAGCAAACATACATGCATGCAGGCGTGCGGCGGACTACAGAGATAACTGCGACTGAGTCCGTGCAGATTCTGAAAAATAAGACATACACAGGCACCAGTAATACAGAGTCCTGCAGTGCTGACTCTGATCACACATGGAAAATAAGACATGTGTCTGCCAACAGCACACTCCATCTGACTGCGTGTCTGAGGTTGGAAGACTTCTGCCTTTTTGTCAAAATCTCTGTCATCAGGGATGCCGGGTGCAGCATCAGTGTGCTAGGACACTGCTTTGTCTATGCTCAAAGAGGAAAAGTAACTTTTGGGGAGGTGTAGCTATAAATGCATACAAGGAAAATGTTCAGCCTAACAGAGGTTGGCCGAAAATTGCTTTTAAGATTCTGCTTTTAGATGGAACTCACATTAAGGAACATCTACTATGTGCAAGTCAATCTGTCGAATTTGATTCTCACAACTGAGCCCAGAGAGACATGAATTACACCCATGAAGCAACACTCCCAGGTGTCAGGGTTATCAAACGGTGCTATTGGGATTTGACCACAAGTTCAACTATCTCCAAAACCCCTTGTTTCCCACTTCAGTCTCATCACCTCTCTTTGTAATTGTTCACTACATACTTGTGGAACCCATTTGCTGAATTCCTCACCAGATGTTCTTGTACAGCATAGATACTAGACGATTTTAAAACACTTATTGTTTTATATCAACCCAGCAAGCAGGGCACCATGGCTGGCAGCTCTACTCCACGTGCATGGTTCTGATTCAAGGAACTTTTCTTCCACCTCCAAATCCGGTTTACCCCTTGCTTCAACACAGTGGCTTTTTTGTTAATGAAAAATGGAGACCCCTACTTTAAGACCCTGCCTGAGCTCCTCTGCCCTTCTCAACAGAGTCTATAAAAAAATAAACTCAGCAGCTAATTCTTCAAAACTAGTGAATCTTTTGGGTTCCTTGGCCAGCAGAGCCACTCTCAATGATGAGAGAGATTTGGGAGAGAATGAGTCGCAGACAGGGTATGTGCTGGGAATGCCCCCACGGCAGATGCTGGTGAATTCAGGTGGGCTAAGGTGGATGGAGAGTGTCACCTACAGTACATGCTGTACTTTGGGACACCAGAAAGAAAGAGATGAGTCCAAAGGGTGAGTGTGAGTTAGAATCCATGAAGAGGACTAGTGCCAGAGCAGCAGAATCCCGCAACTCAAAGAGGCAGACTGAACACAAATGGCCCCGGTGGAACCTAGATGACGACCCAGGAGAATGCCAGACTTGCTTACCTGTCAGGACTCAGTGCAGGAATCAGAAACCTTCAGGGTTTCAGACAGAAAAGATTTAATACCATAAAGGAGTTGCTTGCAAAATATTTAGAAGGACTGGTGGAACAGATGTTAGGAACCACGATGAAACTACTACTTTGAAGATCACACCATCCTGGCTGGGGTCCGGGGATCAGGGGCTGGTGCTCCATTGCTGCTGCTACAGCTGGGCTGACTCTCTCTGCCTTACGCTTCTGGGAGATGCTGGAACACAGAACAGACCAGCACATGTGCTCACCTCTGACCAGCCTTCCTTGCCAACAGCCAAGATGGCCACAGCCTGGCATCTTCTGAACCTCGCCCAAATGCATTCCATCTGCAGAATCTAATTTGCTCCCAGAATCCTAGCTGCCAGGGCTTCTGGGCAATATACATTTTAGTTTTCTAACTTTTCCAAACAACAGGGGGAAGAAAGGGAGGTTGAAAGAGCCAGTCCCAGCATTTATTAGATCACATGTAGCCCGGCATGGGTACAGCTGTCTTAAAGTGGTCATATTATAATGATGGAATTCACGTGAGATACAGAGTAAGATCAAGATTTTGTTTTTCTGTATCTGGTAATCTTGTGCATTCTAAACTGACACATCAAGGTAAATGAACACTGAGAAATAGTAAGGGTCACATTTCAGACTGACTCATCTAGTTGCTTTTAAAAAGGTAACACAGATCCTCCCCACCCTCCCTTTAATAGCTCTGAGTTCATCTTAGATGTTTCTCTTTTCGCTTTACCCCTCTGAAGGTGATCTTTATAAAGCTAGAGACTGTTTTGTTTTGTTTTATGACGGAGTCTTGCTCTGTTGCCCAGGCTGGAGTGCAGTGGTGAGATCACACACAGCTCATGGTAAAATAAGGCTCCTGGTCTCAGGGATCCTCCTGCCTCGGCCTCCAGAGTAGTTAGGGCATGTACCACTTACAGGCTTGTACCACCATACCTGGCTAATTTTTTTTACATTTCCTATGTAAAGATGGGGTCTTGCTGTGTTGTCCAGGCTAGTCTTATACTCTTGAATTCAAGCAATTCTCTTGCCTTGGCCTCCCACAGAGCTCGGATTACAGGTGTGTGCCACTGCACCCAACCACCTACATTATCTTTAAATGCCTTCCACAGGCACCCAGTGCCCAAAACATACAAGCAGCACAGTGAATGGCTGTAAGAACACATTTCCTGCCTCACCAGGTGTGTTGGTCGTTTTGTAGCAGTGCAATAAGTCACTCAGCCCATCCTGCCCTGGTCCTAGCAGCATCCTTACATTGGTCAGAGGCAGATCCTCAGCCTGGCTGCCTGTGCAGACATGAACAGTGGCCTCTTTAGCAGGCTGGGTCCCACTGAGTTCACTGGCCTCCAGAAACTAGGCAGGTTTTCAAGGAAGTTGTTTTAAAACCATTCCTCTCAGCTAGGAGAACCCTGGTCTTCAGCATAGCAATGTGGTTTTCCTTGGTAAAAACAGACTACGTTTGGAAGCCAGAACTATTTCTTATACCTGAGGAAATCCTCAAATCCCCACTAGTTTATCCCTTCCTTATTCCTACCCACTATGACATCTACCCACAAAACCCATAGAAGGATCTCTTTGCCAACTACATTCCTGTTGTTAAGAAACCGATGTTATAAGAAAAACATAACCAGACTGTACATCCACTGGTTTTGTATAGTTTCTTCCCTTTCTTTCCAAATTACTGATCCAGTTTCATATCCATCTATTTTAACCAGAAAAAATAAGCTACTGCATTTAAAGATACAAAAAAGAAAATTTTCCACCAGGTTCCAACCACCAGGTCCACCAGCATGGACAAAATCCCATTCAATTTTTCCCTTCTCCTTCTTCTCCTTCTCCTCTTCATCCTCCTTCTCCTCCTCCTTCCCCATTTTCTTTTAAGACAAAAAGGAAAAAGAAAGAGAGCATAGTAAGAAAGAGTGAGTGTTAGATTATGTTTATGTTATGTGGAAACTGAGGCATTATGAACAATCAATCTGATGGAAGCTGATAACACTGTCTCATTGTGCTGGCTCTTGTTACTCTTTTGGCTAGGATGAGGTATGAATTGTTTATGTAAAGAGACTCTCCAATCCACTTCTTCTCTGCAAAAGCCAAAATTAACCTATATAAAGTTCTAGCCAGACCATCAAGAGCCCAGCCTCCACTGATTGTCATGCCTGGCTCCACTCTTTGGCCTGGCTTCTGCCATTTTGAGAATGGTCATAATATCCAAAAAGTGGAGGCTGGCAGTCAGTTTCCAGAGCTTGAGGGGGGAGGAACTTTACCTATTCCATGGTAAAGTTCACAAAGCAGACAACAGAAGATTAATCAGTAATCCTTCAGAAAGTTTTCGTTATCTTTTGGGGAACTTGGAATTTATCTACTTATGTCTCAAAGGCTTCTTGTTCCTGAGGAATGAGATTTCAGGATCCCCTGAAGAGGGATCACCTTGAATTCTTCTTTTATTATTTATTTATTTATTAAGACATAGTCTCACTCTGTCACCCTGAGGTTGAGTGCTGTGGCATTATAGCCCACAGCAACCTCAAACTCTTGGGCTCAAGTGATCCTCTTGCCTCAGCCTCCCGAGTAGCTGGAACTACAAGTACCTGCCAATAATACCCAGCTAGTTTTTCTATTTTTAGTAGAAATGGTATCTCAATCTTGCTCTGGCTCATCTTGACCTCCTGAGCTCAGGTGATCTACCTGCCTTACCCTCCCAGAGTGAGAAGTGAGCCACCATGCCTTGCCAAATCTTGAGTCCTTGACTACTGATTGAAGAATAAATTCTAACATTTGAATAGCTCATCTGACCAGGAAAGAAGGGAGAGGCAGGCAAAGATGGAAATCCTGGAGATGGGCTTTGCTTACTTTACATCTTTATTAAGAGACAGCTCTGCCAAAACCATGTGCATTCTAGGTCCATTTCGTATGGTTATTCAAGTTGTTCACTGTTCAGGGGTATCTGGCTAAGTGAACCAGTGGTGCTGAAATCCAACACTATACTTTACTTGCCCATCTATATCTATAATCTGTAATGTCACAGAAGGAAACGTTTTTCCAATTCACATAGAGGTGTCATGGTTGTTCTACATCAGGCCCAGGCTCTGAGAAACTCCCTTTGGATAATTAGGTTGTTACTTGATCCTCAACATTAGCCCTCACTCAATGGCATCTCTAGAACTGGAAGGGAATATGTGGAGACATTCATCACAAACAGGTTAATATAGTATATTCTTGCATGGGCTTGTCAAAGAGAGAGGGGAATTTATTTTGCTTTGTTCTGTGAATGGTGGCTTGTGTAAAGAAACATGGAGCTAAGTTTCTGCAGGAGGCAGAAGGAGAGAATGATAATGAGGATGGGGAAGCTGGTGAAGGGTAGACAGGATACTCACCTGTTGGTACTAAGTGTTGAATAACACGGCCTCTGCAATAGCTCCCCAATGTGGACACTGGTCTCTCCAGGATGGTTGTCACATCTACTTTCAATTTGTTCCTGATACTTGATATGGACTCTATGTCATCTAAAATGTACTTAAAGATCTACCTAAGGATCAAACTCAAAAGTATAAGAAACTAAGTTCAGGCATATCAGGGAGTCTCATAGAACCAGTAGAATTTTTTTTCTTTTTAAAGGAAGAATAAATTTCTTCAAAAGGAAATTACTTCTTTTTTTTTTTACTTTAACCTCTGTGACTTTCAGTTTATTCATCTGTTTTTCTTATTTATTAAATCATGGTTATGTACATAAATGCAATCATGGGGTACAATGTGCTGGTTTTATATACAATTTGAAATGTTTTCATTGAACTGGTTGACATAGCTTTCATGGCATTTTCTTCATTATTGTGTGCAGACATTTATATTCTGTATTTAGTAAGTTTCACCTGTACCCTTCTAAGATGCACCATAGGTGTGGACCCACTAATTACTCTCCCTCCACCCACCCTCCCCCCTTCCCGCCCCTCCTTTGCCCCTTTCCCCATGTTCTTGTGCTGTAATTGGGTTATA